>VXBW01005891.1:253975-275099 GCA_013400375.1 Thinocorus orbignyianus | reverse complement strand
AAGGCGAGCTGAGGGAGGCCGGGCTGAGGGGAGCGAGACAGGACTGGGCCTCCCGGTGAAGAGCGGGTTCCTGCCCTCTCCTCGCTTGTTTCGTTTCCCTCGCAACCGATTCTGGCCTGAGGGGAGGTGAGGCAGAGCAGGATGCACCGGGAGGCCTCCTGGCAGCATCACTGCTTGCCCCCGCTAGCCACATTGCCAACCCTGTGGGACTCTGGGAAACTCAGTCCTTCCCGTTCCCACCCGAATTAGGCAGGAATTGGAATTTTCACCCCCAGCTGCTGAGCATAGGGCAGCTGGTGGTGGTGCCAGAGCAGCAGGCCCTGACCCCGTGCCATGGTGTGAGGCTGTGGGCGTAGGCCATGGGCGTAGGCTGCAGCACCATAGCTGGATGTGAGATGGGGTTAGCAGCGGGGCAGGGGCAGGGTGATGCTGTGTGGGAAACGTGGCTGTGGTCGCTGTAGGTGATGCCATGGGCAGAGCCTCTCATGTGGCTTCTTCACAGTTCAAGTGCTCTTGACGCAAGGAACAGCGGAAATAGGTTTGAGATTCACCCTTGAGAATATATACTTAGCTTTGTGGTTTCTTATGAGGGAGGCTGTTGTCGCATGTGTAGGAGATGTACAAACAGATTGATGCAGTTAAGGTTCCTGGCAGTCTTTGACAGCATAAAGAGATGTCAAGTGTGGCAGATGTACCTATCAGGTGAATAGTTACTTCATTTCTTTGAAGTGGAAAAATGAATCCTTGGGAAACAGGAATGCCAGTCTTATGCCCAGCCTTCATTAGGGGCAAATTTATGTCCTCAGGGTTGAACATCAATTGTCATTGTGCCTCCAAGTAGCAATAAATATGTAGTGCTAGGTATGCTAAATCTGAAACAAGGGCAGGAGCTTCAAAAACACAAAAATATAAAAAAAAATGTTGAAGTGAAACTTGTTCATGGAATGTGTATCTCTTTATCTGCAGGTATTTTGTTGCAGATCCTTCAATACCCATGCATAGACCTTAAATAGGTGGATTTTGGAGCCTCTGCTCTTGCAATTAGCTTCTTGGATAGTCTTAGAATCCCATGTGAGTCCACAGATGATGGATTAAAATATGCAGTGAGTCATATTAAATTGGTGCCAATTGAAATGCACAGGTTGTAAATCACTGCAGAATTTGACTCAGTAAATAGCAATCATAAATGTAATACTTTGCAATTCTAAGCACTGCGTCTGTTTTAGGTTTGCTCCTTTTTTATTTTTTGAGGAGCATAAAAGACTAATTTACCGGTCTTCTTGGGAAGTGTGAAAAGTGACACTGCAGGGCTGTCCTAGCTTTTAACTGGCTAAACTAAGTTACAGAGAGGATGGATGGGTCACATGTGATTGTGCATGAAAGCTGTGGTAGAGCCAGGAACATAATCCAAGTCTCCTGACTCCTGGATTTGAACTTTAAAACCAGATCATGTTTCCTTTATGCTTTCGGTCCATATACTGACCTTTAGGAATTGTATTTACCTACAAGTTCCCAGAAGAGATCTGCTTTCCCTTGACATGCTTTCCTGGTATCAATTACGCTTTTCTTCTGATGAGTATTTTGAGTTTATAGAATGCAGAGAGGGAATGAAAACGGTATTTCCTATGGATGCTCTCGGGGCCTGGTCTGCTCCCTGTAGGTGGCATCAATAGGTAATAGGAAGTGGTGGGTGTGGGTTCAGCACTTAATGCTAGAGGAACACCTTTTCTGTAAATACTGATACACATCCCCTCTTCAGACCTCAGTGCAGAGGAGAGAGCAGTTGTGCTCACAGTGCTAAACATGGAGAGGGATCTGTGCTGGGTACAGTGGGAAGGGTACTGCTCTGAGATTCTTTACGTCAGATTATTTCAGTTCTTACACCTTCCAAGAAGCAAGTTACTCTCTTCTCATGTCTCTGTTAATGTTACAGAGGCAACAGATGAAGATGATGAAGGTTGTCTGAAAACTTAAGAAAGTACCAAGGTAAGAAGAAGAAAAAAGATGGTGAGATTGTTTCACTGTATCATGGTAGAATGTGATGAAGTCTGACTGTTCTGACTCGGGGAAGGAGAGCTCCGTGACTGGGTGTCATTAGAACTGGACTGGCTGAGCTCTGGCTTGTCGGCCCACTTGAAGGCAGGAGCAAAGTCATACATTGGAGCCCAGTACTGTGGGACTTCCACTTGGGGAAAGTGTGTCATCCTTAAAGTTCTACGTTTTCATGATCCTTTCTTCCAGTGGTTTTGTGCTATTTGTACATGCAGCCCAAAGTAGCCATACTGCTACCCAGACTGCCCACTTGCTGCTTGCTAGTTACAGTCTGCAGTGGTGTCTGAATTTTCTAACTTACTGCTTAAAAAAAATTAAGGTCCTGACCTCTTTATCACAACAGAATCTTCACAAAAATCTTCACGCAATCTACATCAAGTCTTACAGAATCAAAGACCAATGTTCATATGTATTTGTTGTATAATTCTGGGGGCATTTTCCAAATTCCCAAGTTAGTTTGTGTGGAGAGTGAGTTTCAAGCAAAGTTTCCTAATGACATGAGAGCTATTGTAAGAGTTGAGTCCTATAGTTCCATCCATTTCTCTGGTGTGGAACCTGCTTATGTTTTATATTGCTTGAGAAAGGCTTGTGGAACCTGCTTATTGAAAAGGCATCATGCAGAGGCAACATGCAGAAGAAAAAGAATGGAGCCTGCAAATAAATGATCCAGAGCTCTTTAGATCTGCTGGCACAGCTTCATGACTCCCTCCTGACTTTCTCCTCCCTTTATAGCTACTGCTGCAGATGACTGCCTTGCAAAACTGAGAGAGTGCGCGACCATAGAGGCCAGCAAATCAGAGCAGAACGAAACCTGAGCAAATCGAAATCGTGCTCCATGGGCAAAGAGAGATCACCTTATATGGGAACATCATAGGCAAGGAGATGAATACGTCCAGCTGAGCTGCTGAGGTCAGGTCACAAACAGATTGAAGACATTAATGTGAAAACAAGAGCGTTTAGCAAGAGAAGACAACACTTCTGCTTCACTTATGCAATCTGAGCCCTCCTGTTTGAGTCTTTTGTTATAAATATTGTTATATTTATGCACACACAGGTGTCACTGTGCTATATTAAATATCAATTTCTTTGTGTCTGTTCTAAAAACACCCACGTCTGTTTCTGGTTCCCACTTGCAGCTTTTTCAGTTATTATATAGGGGGATTTCGCTTGCTGAACCCTGGCATTATGGACTGTGGTCAGCAAAAGCCTAAAGAGTGATCACCAATGTCTCAAAAAATTAAGCCTGTTTGTGCAGGATGTAACTTGTTCCTGTGTGCTAAAACATTTAAGACAATACCAACAGCCAGGAAACCTGTCTGGTCTTGAATGTTGAGTTGAATGGTTACCTACAGCCATAGGTAGCATCTTAGGCAATTTAAAACACTAAAGGATTGGAAGAAAATAATTAGATCTGTGCTGTAGGGTTTGTATATTTTGTGCCTCTGTGTGTCTTCTTTTGCAAGAGAGAGGACCCTGGTCCTTTTGATCTGGGTCTAATGGATTTTGACCCAAACTTCTTGTCTTTCAGACCCTGAAACTGAGATTTACAGGTCCCACCTCAGCATCTCCACGTCTTTACAGCATCAGATGGTGCCTCACACCTGCTCTTTGACCCCCTGGACCAGATGCAGTGGGCTTGCAGCACACGGACCAGCTCTGGCTTGTGCATGGCTCTGTGGAGTGGGAGAGGCTGCAGCCAAAGTATGTGCCATGTATTGGCTTTGCTGAGAGGAGTAGTGACTTTGTGACTCCCTTTTAATCCCATGACCTGATACAAAACCAATCTAAGACCAAACAGGATAGTGTCTCATGCAAAATGAGATAAGAAAACAGAGATCTCTGTGGCCACTGATGGTATCATCGCCATCGCTACCCCTGCAGAGTGCGTGTTGCATGCGTCTGCGTGGTCCAGAAGTGCATTACATCTTCTTTGCAGTAGTGTGAAATGTTGGGCAGTGGAGAGTCAGGCTCAGAAGGAGGTCAGTGTAACACTGGCTTCCAACAATTTAGCCTCATCTGTGCAGTTGTCCCAGCATTACTTCAGACTGGTGAAGTCTGGTAGTAATGAAGAGGGATGGTAACATCAACAGATGGTGACAAGAACAGTGCTGTGCAATCAACTCTGAAGCTCCAGCCTGAGATTTGGTACTTTTTTTTTGTGAACAAACCAAAGAGTGTGGCTCATCAGGCAGTTCTTGATTCCATTAACTGCCATTCTTTAAAATGTCTGTGGTGCCATTCTCATACAGCTTTCTGACTGTGCGTTTAAGTGGGGTGCCCTGGGCAGGATGCAGGGGTAGAATAAAGCAGCATCACGTAGCTGCAGGTTTCAGAAGCCAGTAACTCACAGGAAGTGGTAGCCATGGGCTTGCACACCTGGCTGGAGGTCCTTATTGAGCACAGCTCTCCAAAATACGTACGCATTCAGAGTGTTACATGGGGATGTGTGAAAATTTTCTTTTCTTTAACTGTTGCTGTGTCTATTTGGTAAGTGCATGGTGGCGGGATGCTGTGTTGTACCTGAGTAAATGTTTCTTTTATTGGGGGTTGTCTGCTTACAACTTGGCTTTCAGCGCTTTGAGTTTTGTGGCAGCAAACGAGATCATTGATCTGGTGCTAGACCATTCTTGGAAAATGGATGTGGTTGTGGGAACTTTGTAGTGGGAGTGTGGCATTGAATATTATCTAACAAGGTGGGGTTGCTTGAACAGAGTTAACTAAGCTTCCTCTAAAAAACACTTGCAGTCTTGTTTCTTGCCATGCTGTCATGTTTCTTGTCTGAAAAATCCAAAATAACTTCACCAAATAATCTCAGATTTACACCAGTTTTTCTGAGATTAGAGTCTGCTCTGCAGTCTCCTATTTAGGATCAGATGAAATGGTGAGTCACCCCTTGCAGTAGATTTCAAGAACAATAAGATGTTTTAGGAATATGCAATAATTGATTGCCTCTAAAGGGCAAATTTTCCTCTTTGCTGCCAAACTAGGGCTGTTCTCAGTGATAAGTGTTTGCTGAACAAAGTCTGCCGCAGTTCATAAAGTTGGTTTCATTCTCATGGGAGGGCAGCCAGCCAGGACATTGAGCACACTGACTGCAATCTCACAAAGAATCAAGTCTGCAGGAAGTTCGAGTTGCCTTACTTTTCCCTCTCGGCAAGACCTTGTTGTGGCCTTTGGTACTTACAGGGGACTTACAAGAAAGATGGGGACAGACTTTTTGGTAGGGGCTTTTGCGATAGGACAAGGGGTAATGTCTTTCTAAGTTTAAAGGAGAGGAAATTGTTTTAGGCTGAGGGTGGTGAAACACTTGCCCAGGTTTCCCAGACAGGTGGTAGATGCCCCAGCCCTGGAAACATTCAAGGTCAGGTTGGACAGGGCTCTAAGCAACCTGGTTATTGTGGCTTGGGCTGGGGTGGCCACTAAATGTGCAACAAATGCTCTCTTTAAGCTCTCTCCCTTTAGAGAAGGGAGAGCATCTCCCTGCACAGGAGAGAAGAGACGATGAGAGAAAGACTTATGGGTTGAAAAGAAAGCTACAACTACTTTAATTAAAACATTGAAGGTGTTCCTGCTCATTGCAAAGAGGTTGGACTAGATGACCTTTAAAAAGGCCACTTCCAACCCAAACTATTCTGGTTCTACGATTCTACAATTTTATGAAGGTACTGTGCCCATCTACTGCTGCTCAGAGCTGAGTTCCCACTGCCAATTTCCAAGACCATGGTTAACCCAAAGCATTTTTTCCAGAAGGAAAAGGCTGAAGTGCTATTAAAATAGACAATATAAATAAAGGAACACTGATCAGTTGCTTTGTTTCTGTTCTTCAGATACTATTTTATCTCCCACTAGAAAAGTCTGTTGTTAAACTGAAATGGTGCTAGCTCTTGTGGCTTTTATGTAGTGTGGAAAGTATCTTCTGAACGTACAATAGTTTTTCAGGGTTGCTGGTGCTTTTATGAGTTGGATGAGTCTTTTATTAACACATTGAATTCATGAGAAAGTGAAAACATTAGGCCAAGGTTTTTGAAGCAATCAGCCTGAGCACAAAAATAGTCACTCTGGAACGTTGACTAAGTATTTTAAGCTCTCTTAAAAAGCAAACAAAGAAAAATAAAAACAAAACAACATAAAACAAAAACAAACAAAAAAAAAAAAAAAACAAACCAAAACCCAAAACCAACGAAACAAACAAAAAAAACCCCAAAAACAAAAACAAGAGAACCCCCAATATAGCAAGGATGCTACCATTTGTGACAGAGAAAGTCAAAGTCTAAGTTCACAACAATGTTTACTTGTGCTTTTTGTTTTGTCTGGCCAGTTGTTTCGTCCTGATTTCCGGACTCCATCAGGAGGTGGATGAAGTTATCAGCTCAGTTCGCACTAGTGTGAAGGGAGTTGCTTCCACAAATGACGGGATCTGGGATCAAGGCGAATACAATACACTGATGCAGGCAAGTCTTAATTTAATGTCAGCCTGGTATTCAACTTCCATCTGTTTCTTTCCTGGTATGTCTCTGTCCTGCCATTCACTGTGATTACTTTAAATGGGAGAAAACAATATTTAAAGCTAAATCTTCCCTTCCTCCCTTAATAAAAGGAAAAAGGAGAATTCTGGTATTTTTATATAATCAATTTAATATTTTCTTAATAACAAACCTAGGAACAGATTCACTCCAATATAGCTGTACTAAACAGAGTAGCATTGTTACCAGTCAATGCTCATGTGTTTCTCAGTTGTAATGCTAACTTGGAAAAAATAAAATCAGTGCCTTCTTGCGTCTGGCTGCTCATTTCTGCCCTGATGATGTCCCCGGCTTTTCCTGTTTGAGGTGGATAGAATCTGAATGTATACCAGGGGGAGGCAGAGCCAGAACAGCCTTGTCCTTCCAGGAGATGATCTGGAATGAGTAAGGTCTGAATCGAGTATGTGAAAATTCAGTTAGGTTCATGTTCCTTTCTCCATGTAGGCGGTAAACTCCTTCTTCGTGATGACCAACATCATTAAGACAGAGAATCAACTTAAGCAGAGGTGCCCTGAGGTAAATATGTTTTGTGATTTATATTTAGGATGTGTTGAACGCATATTGATGTAAAAGAGTGAACTGGCCTCAGAGCAGTCCAGTACAAGCAAAATTGTTGCTCTTTATGTCTGTGTCTCAGCAAATTACATGCAAGATCCATTGCATGTAATTGCTCCTTTTCTTTCTCAGGGAATCAGCTGGCAGTTGTGATTTTGTCTCCCACTAATACAGTTCTCTTACTATTACTGTTGTTCACTCCTTCGTGTCCCCTTCCTTTCTTCCTGTAGGTCAAACCTGGTCATCAGCTGAGGCTCACTCTTCTCTTCATTTAGCTGGCCTAGAAGTGGGACCTTGCAGAGCAGTTCTCAAATACAAGTTGACTTTCACTGGCAAAAGTATATGGGACTGCTAGTAAACAAATAAGCAAGTAGTCCAGTATTAAATATATTGTGCTTAATATTATAGGAGAGAGTGGGAAAGATGGGAAAAGACATAAATAATAAAGGAATATGTTATTGTAAGCAAGGGAAGGCCTTTTTTTCTGTTTTTTCAGGTAGCTGGCCCTTTGTCTCCCGTAAGACAAATAATTAGTAAGGGTTATACCTGCTCTTCATTGTTATTTTGTCTTATTATTTGATATTTTTACATTAAAGCTGAATTAAGACTTTTTACATTGGTGTAGGGAGATACTTACATTGCTCTTTTATATATTTTTTTTCCAGTATCCCGTCGCTGAAGCTATCTGCATTTCAGACAAGTCCTGTAAAAATGGGAGTGTGCGTATCCACAGTAATGGTAAGTGAATGGCATTTTCAGATTGAAATTTTTCTTTTTGTGTGTACTATCTTCCATTGCATTATTGACCAGTGCAGCCTGTGCAAGATCCAGCTTGGAAAATTGCAGAAGAACAGTAAAGAATCCTAAGAGATCTTTGAAAATGTATTTTCAAGCCCACAAACCTGAGTTCTTATCAGTGAGAGGGAGCAGAGGATGGGGAGAGGTGAAGAAGAGTACAGAGTGGTGTGAATGAGGGCCAAACCAGACACACTCCCATTTGAACTATGTGGCTGCTTAGCAAGTGGAGTAACTGCAGGATCCGTTTGAAGCGTCTGTAACACCCATATGATGTTCTCAGGATAAGTCATGGGACTTGTGTCCTTTATGTGGGACCAGCTGTCCAGAAGGTATCGTCCTGTTTTCATCAGCTATGTGAGTTCTTTGCAGTGCTGAGCTTCCCTGAATTTGGGCTCCTGACTGCATTATCACTTTCCCTGGTAAAGACTCACAGAAAATGTTGACTTTCCAGGGGTGCAGAAAGAATTAAGTTTTCTGCCCACCTTTATATCCTTGTTTAATTTGCTCATGCTGTTGAATTAAACTTCTGACTGCAACAGTTGGCTTCTTGATTTATACCAAAGCTCAGATATGTAATTTCATATAAACTGAAGGAAATTACTTCACCCACAGCCCAAACAATGACAAGCACTGTTGATCCAAGCAAACAGCTAAATAAGGATTGATGAGGTGCGGCAGGACCATGGTTTGGGTAGTTCTTCCTACAGCTTCCTCCTATAGAAAGCTGCAACAATCTGAAATGTCAAGTTCCCTGTCTTACATTAGAGGAGGAATATACTGACATGTTGAAACTGTCTTTTAATTTGTGAAAGACTCTTCCCTTTAAGTAAGACCTTGTTTCTCTACAGGAATTCTGACAGGAAGATGTGTGAATTATAATATAACTTTTAAAACCTGTGAGGTCGATGCATGGTGCCCTGTGGAACCCATGGAAAGGCCTCCTGAGTAAGTGAAAGAGATATCTGCAGGTTTTTTAATCTCTAGAGAAGGACTTACTTTGACAAAGTCATGAAATTTTAGGATAATCCCTTTGCCTAGGCACGTATAGATCTCCTGTATGTAAAACAGGTATTTCCTTTATAGCCATACTGTTAACATTTATTATAATGTCTAAATAGCTTCTAACAATCTGTCCTGCTGTATGACGTGAAGTCATAGCCTACAGTTTGTATCATCATGCAGCTGCCATGAAAACAGTTTTAGATGTCACAGGCTCATCTTGAATTCACTAGAGGCGTTTGCCTCATTAATTCAAATGTCAAGGAAAATGCATCAATGTAAGACAGGTTTAATCAGTGACAGAAATAAAAGGTTTCCTAACTTGGGGTTTTCTTCTGCAAGGCACAGGGCTCAATGGTATAGAAGTTCTTTGTGGGCTCATTTATCACAGTGAGGTCGCTTCCACCTCCCAGAAAAATAGGGTTAGATTGGTCCTTTGTACATCGTCCTGCAGGCTGGCATTTGCCCATCCACCTCAGACTGTAGAACAGTCTCTCCATTCTCTCTAGGTAGATGATGAAAACCTCAGTGCTGGCAATCTGTAATAACGAGCTGAAGAAAGCTCTAGGAAAAAGCCTCCATGGAACAATGCTGCTGAGAGCTAGCGAGTAGGATGGAGGGGCCTTGCAGCCATCTTCTTTGTAACCCTGTGACTGTACAGTGTTTTGAGATGAAAATGTTCTGTTTCTATTCTGTATCAGCCAAAGCATGAAAAAAGTGTATGAAAGATTTGGTTTCAACTGAAATGATGGAAATTGTACTCTCAGAGAGCAAATGATAATCAACTTTAGCTCTTCTCGGGATCATGGAATCATGGAATTGTCAGAGTTGGAAGGGACCTCTAGAAATCATCTAGTCCAACTCCCCTAATAAAGGAGGATTGCCCAGAACACATCACTCAGGACTGTATCCAGGCACGTCTTGAAGGTCTCTGGAGAAGGGGACTCCATAACCTCCCTGGGCAGCCTGTTCCAGTCACCCTGGCCATAAAGAATTTTCTCCTCATATACGAATGGAACTTCCAATGTTCCAGCTTGTGCCCATTGTACAACCAGCTTTGAAATCTATGTGTAAGAAACTAGGTCAATTATCACTTCTATTAACTCATTGCTTTTAAAAGATGAAAGCATGATTCTATGTATATATCCCATCTTTTCCTAATGTGGGTTTTTGTGCAGAGCCTGAGCTGTTTTTCCTCTGCCAGGTCCTCTCCAGAGCCCACAATGCCTCCTACAGCTCCTTATGCTGAGTTCTTTTCAGAATTTCCATTCCCTTCTCCTGTGGACAGAGTTGTGATCTGAAAAAGGCTTTGTCCAACAACAGGAAGGCTGTAATTGTTCATACAGCATCCGGGAAAGATATGCATGAGCTTCCTGAGTTAATGAAATCCTAGGGTTTTTTTGTAAAGTTTCAGTGACTGCCAGTCATTTTTAAATGTCACACTGCGTAGGCTCACTGCTGCGTATGTTGCAGAGGGAATTTTGCTTTTAATTACATCGCACAGTTGACACATTCTGTCTTGTTTCCTAACCTTCCTCTAAAGTGCCAGTAATCGGTTACTACTGGGGACCAAAAATAATGGATGAGAGACTTGATCCAAACCTCTAACATGTAAAAGTTCCTTCACAAGTTGTATTGGCAAGCTAAAAATGAGGAATCACTAAAAAGCAATGCCGAGTGTTTATTTTCTACCAGAATGGTACATAAGACCAAGGTCAGAGCCCAGGAAGCTTTGCCATCTGGTTGAGATACAGAGAGAGCAATGCTGGGCTTTGGTTACACCCATGATTGTCTTTATTGTCCCAATTCCTTTGAAAGGTAAGTTTCATGAACTATACAGGAGGGCCTCCTTTTCCTTCCTGTTAGTTATGGCAGGAGCTGAACAAAGGCATTGCATGTTGGCAAGAAGATTCTTTTATTTTTGATTGTTCATTTGTGCCCTGAGGCCGGGCACATTTGTCAGATTAGCTGGCTGAAGGACAGGTGTTTGTTGACAACATGTTTTTCAGAAGAGCTTTGGGTTGGATTCCAGATGCTTCCCAGTGACTTGGTTTAGAAGACACTCATGAGAAGTGCCTCATGGAAGCTGCATGTCATCCAGCTAATGTGTTTCTTTGTCATCACAGATCTCTGATACAAGGACATTGCTCAAAATACAATGATAGGAAAAATATTCCCTCCTTAGAAGCACTGTCCTTTATATGGATGATGACTGGGTTTACTCCTTGGAATGGCTGTCTTGATGGAAATTAAAATATTCCTGGCTCATTCTTAAAATGGAATCATGCCAATATTCTAGTTCAACATAATCCCTATGCTAGAGAAACAATGCCAAAAATTGTATCTCTTACTTTCCTGTAGCCCTGGCACGTCCTAGAGCATAGCAGAAGTTGTCTCACACAGTCTGGGCCAAGGTTACACAGCTGGCAAACTGTGGGAAAATTCCTTCTTTCCTGACTTCCAGAGATATCCTCTAGGATCGAGCACATGGTTCATTCTTATGAAATGGCCACGTGTCTTTGAGGACCAGCAATAAAACTGCCAATTCATTGAGCAGAAATTATCAGATGTCAGATTTCTTACTACTAATCTATAGGAAGATTTATATGAGAAGTCTCCTGAGACCCCAGGAGACTTCTTGTATAAATCTTGCTGCTGGCAGAGACCCCAGTTAGGTTTGCCCCACACAAACAAATGCAATAGAGACAGAACAACTTATGCCTTAAACTAAGAAAACCACCTATCTCTTTCTTGATGCCCTGAGCCACTTAACTTCCTGCATATCAATCTGTTATTCTTAGCAACATATTCCTCCTACTGACAGCTTTCCAGGTAATAGTAAAGTAGCATAACATTAACTGATATATTTGAGTAAAAGAAGTTTGTTAATTTGATGTTTCTTTTTTTAGGCCTGCTGTTCTGAGCAGTTCTGAAGACTTCACTGTGCTAATAAAGAACAATGTTAACTTCCCAAAATTTAATTACACCATGTAAGTGCAAACACTCCTCAATGCTTTCTGAAGTAGTTGTGCTCTGAAAAACTGAGTTTATAAATTGGCACCTTCTTTACTCAAAAAGCCTGTGCATTCAGAACTGTATCTGCCTGAGTGACAGACATCAAGTTTCTTTAATTCTTTACCCCTACGAATCCTTCAGGAACCAAGAGAAATAAGGGGAGCTTGGGAGCAGAGCCTCCCAGCATAACTTTGTTTTTCTCATGCACTGGACAACAGAATTGCTCATTCAGATATACTGGGTTATGTTAGGGTAAAATTACTAAAATATAGCACAGCAGACATGTGATTCAAATTATAAAGTGAATGTATTTACTTTACCCAGGTAAAATTGTGCTGGCAATAATATCCAAAAAATAAAGAATTAATCTTGATTCCCAGATCACAGTTAGGGATCTATAGATCTGGTATCTACAAAGCCAAAAGCTTACATACCAAGCACAGTGAACACAGGTTCTAGTAAGTGTGAAGTCCCTTAACTATATCCGCTCCAGCTTATTTTTAAATGTAAATAATTGCATGTGTTCTTCACAGAGCAAACAGTCCATCGGTTTTGAATACTTCCTGCACATACAACAAGACAACTTCCCCACTCTGTCCGATATTCCGTCTGGGAGACATCATTAAGGAAGCAAATGAAAGTTTTTCTAAGATGGCAGTAAAGGTCTGTGGTATCACTTTTTTCTCTTGCTCAGTGTTAAAACATTTTCTCGATTCTCTTCCTGCGTGTTTTGCTGTCTGCCATATAATGCAATGTTCTAGGTTTAGAAAGTGATTGTGTGAGAAGACACAGAGTCAAAAAGCACTTATTTTTGCCATGACATTTTGACTGTGTTCCTTAGGATATTGAGCCAAATGCCCTTAAGACAGTATCCAGCCATACCTCTAGAAGGTCAGTATTACCAGATGGATAGAATAGAAGGAGAGACGAGTGTCCTTCTGCCCAGAGTCATCAGCTGAGCCCCATTTATTGATTCTTAGCCTGGCACAGTGCATTCAAGATGAAACATTTGGTCTGGGTGCCTACAAAACCAAGGCCTGCACTCAGGCTTTTGGGTTGAGCCTATAAATAGTTTAAAGCAACAAACGACTGTCACAGTATATCAGCTACATTCACACTTGTGCTACTAAGATGAAGAGAAATAGACAGAAGATAGGAAAGGCCTGAATGAATAATAGGTTTCTAGCTCATGTAACTAAGTCACTTCCAGACAAAACTGCTTGATTGGCCAATGTTGCTTAGGAGTTAGTGTGTCTGTAGAGATCTGTCCATGCCTTAAGCGTACTGTGTCTGTTTCTAGGGAGGAATCATTGCCATTCAGATTAAATGGGACTGTAACTTTGACAGCTGGTTTGGCAACTGCGTTCCAGAGTATAGTTTCCGCCGCCTTGATGACAAAAAAGTAATGCCTGGATTCTATTTCAGGTAAAAAATGTTATATAAATCAAGTAGTATGTTTTCTGAAATGAAACAAAGATGAGATGAGGTGTGGGGAATGATGACTTGGAGTGACAAGTCGTTTGATCCTCCTTCTTCACTCTGGTAGTTCTGTCCTTAACCTGCAGCTACTGCAGTTGTATAGATGTATCATCATGGTTGTCTTCCAAATGAGCATGTTTGTATTGCAGGAAATTTTATTTCTGTGTCAAAAGGTCTAGAAATTTCAAAAAGGTATTCTGGGAGCTAACACAGAGAATAGTTTAGGCAGATTCTACCATATGGCAATTGAGGCTTGACAACGCTACCTAAACTTGTGAGTTTCTCAAGGCAATTAACATAAATAAAATAATGAAGTGTTTTTCTTCCATCTGGGTAGCCCCACAGTTCACTGAATCAAGATTTATTCAAAAGCAAATTAGAGCTTTTGGTTCTGTATGCATATAGCAGATTTATGAGAAGTTTTGACAAAAAAATCTTGATGTGACTCCAGTTCTAAGTAGTTACACAAAGCATTTATCAAATGCTTATCAGCATGTTTAAAACTAAAGATGTCCCTCAGATCTATATCAAAACTGTTGTGTAACAACACTCTCTTTTGACTTATGGTATGATTATTATTACATTGTGGGTTTTCACATATTTGTGATGCTAACTGTATAGGAGCTGCCAGTGAGCTCTGAGCTGCACTGTGCTAGAGCTGTGCAATAAAAGAACAAGTAGGTGTTGCCTCTGACCTGGCAACCACAGACCACAGAGATCACAAGGAAAAAGCAAGACGGTGCTGTGAGGCTGAGGTCAGCAACCTTTCTGGTGAATATATTTTTACAGGCAAAGCAGTTTCTGAGGTGGCTTTTGGAAGAAGACAGTGGAGTAGTTTTGAGGATGTTTAGTGTCAGGTTACCAGCTGGAGTCAAAATGCCAAGAACGGGTTTGCTCAAAATTTGTTATCTTTTAAGTATTGAAATACCAGTCTGTAGCAAGATTATTTTGCTGCAGTTCAGCTGCAGCAAGCGTTATTTTGCTGCAGGAAGTGAGACTGGTCTGAGAACATAAGCTGCTGGGAGGGTGTGAATGATGCCACACCACATCCTGGTGGCCTGACTGTGTCTGTTAATCAAGAGATTTATTGACAAAGAAGTGTCATTCTCTAATGTCTCCAAAAATTAAAAGAGAGAAGCAAAGTAGTTCAGTGCAGCAGTTTAAAAAGTAAAGGCAGTGAAAGTTGAAGAGCAGTAAATAGATTGAACTTAATACCCTTTAAAGCAAGCATGGAAGTGTTGTTGAAGATCATGCACAAACCCTGCCACACTGTTGAGTTACTGAATGCCAACTTGTAAGAAGAAAGTTGCTGATTTCAGTAGAACTACCCAAGTGAGTAAGTGGGGGAGAGCTAATTAAAATTAGCTAAATTAAAAAAATTTTGGAAATCAGTGACATATTATAAAAATGTAAAATATTACCACATCAGAAGTCCATCCAGCCCAGTGTCCTAAAGCTAACAAAGATCAGTACCACAAGAAAGTTTCATAAAAGAGCATCAGAAACAAGGCATGTACAGAATGTTGCTTCTTCTGCAGTCTAGCTGTTGTAGAAGTCAGGAAAGCTACTTTGGGCAGCTTATAACCTCTCTCTGCATGGAGCCCTATTGATTTCATCTCAGTTCAAAAGGAAATTTTGTGATAGACTTACATGGAAACAGGCTTTAGCCTTCCAAAAGAAAAGAACTACTTGAGGTGCTAGAGAGCAAAGCTCCAGCCAGTGATGAAAGCTCTTAACAGGTCAGCTCTGAGCACAAAGCTGTTACAGAAGAGAAGGCTTCTATGACATCGAGAGATGTGAAATAACCCCTGCCCTGAGAGCTAGAGAAAGCCTCTGATCCTGGAAAGAGTTAGGAAAGCTTTCAAATAAAACCTAAGTGACCTGCATGCTTCAGAGGCTAAGAGCTGGCCCATAAAACATGTCTTGGCCACAGATTCTGGAACTGTTCAGCACAGGAAAAAAGGCATTTCACGTCTGTGCAAGCAAGGAAAAAGCAGAACACGTTACAGTGTGTTTTTCTGAGTGACTCACTGCCTTCAGATTATACAAATCAGATTGCTCTAAATGGGACACAAATAATCGCATGATCTAGGGAACTCTGATTAAAAGCATTCTGAAAGTCTACCAAACTTAGCTTGCAGTAGGATGTGCAGGAGAGAGTGGAACCAAGTAAAAGCTTGCTCTGGGCTGGTTTGTTAGCATCAATATGGCAAAGCAAAGCTGCAGGGACTGAACCCAAAGAGAAAGGAAAAGAGGAAAATGTATTTTTCCTTAGATGTCTTTGTCGTCTGAATGAGTACCTGGAGATGCTAGAAAGCAGAGGTCTGAGCTGATGGCATTTGCACCAGACATATCATCTTAAACAGTTTACTCTTTTGGTGTTTGAACGGGCAGCAAATTTTGATTAGCAATGACAGAGTCATCTGTAAGTATCTGCCACCCCTGGAACTGACCTGTCCCTTCAGCTAAGTAACTTCCCCTTCGAATTATTTATCTAAATGGAAAACCAGGGCTTAGAGATCACTCAAGTAAACCAGTCCAGAACAGTACAGCACTGTACACTCTGACAGCATGTCTGAGGCAGAAAACATATGGGTGTTGTTATCAGAGGCTGGATATTAGTACCATTGTGTGTTTTAGAAAGTCTCACAGTTTAATGTAATGATTTTGTCTGTACTGCCAGCTTGTCATTACCAGATTTAAAAAGATCTCTTTGTTCCATGGTTTCTGACTCCTTATTGATCCACAAGCTGATGTGAGCTGTTTATCAGGAGGGTTGTGTTCTTGATAGAGCAAGAAACTGGAAGTCACTTAAGGCCCACATGATTCTTCCAACTCTCTACTGATTGACATGCTGAAGTGTGCTCAGAAGTTCAGAGTTGGTCTTGGATAACACGATACTAATGCCTTCAGAGCATGGGCACTCTTGTCATTTCCAGCTCCTGGCATAACCTTACTGGGGTTTTCTACCTGCTTTACCTGTGATTAAACTTCCTGCAGCTTCAGGTTCCAACTTGAATTGAGACTGCAAGACACTTGTTTAACATTAGTTGGATTTTTAATTTGTCTAAATCTCTATATATGTATTGTGTATAGTTGTTATAATATATTTATACTTATATCTCTATAATTATATTTTTATTTATATAAAAATTTATGTATAAATATCTTTATATTTATATAGTAGTAGTTTACACAGCCGGGTCAGATGCTGGGCAAAATGCTGTTCATCAAGCTGGCCTCAGCACCTTCATTTCAGAAGGCTGAAAGGGCTGGAAGAAGAAGGGAGGAGAAACTACACCTCTTTGTGTGTTCTGCAACCTCGTGGTATTCTATTACCTAGGGAAGCTGCATAGATCTTCATTTACTCTTTTGCAGATCTGCAAGGTACTACAAGCTACCACATGGGAAGGAGCAGAGAACTCTTTTCAAAGTCTATGGAATACGGTTTGATGTCCTTGTCTTTGGCACAGTAAATACAATTCTTTTTACTTGTGGAGGGAGAAGAAAGCTTGCTATTTCCTTCGTCCCACTTCTGCCATATACCCCTCTTCTCTCCCCTGTCCATGAGTGGGATGGAAGTCATGTCAGATAAGTAGATCTAAACAGAACTGAGCAGCACAGGAGACCAAAGCTGGGGATGAAATGGCAGGGCTGGGAGAGAGGCAGAATGCTGTTTGAGAGAATAACAGATATCAATGTGATATGATGATATTGTCATGAACCCCACCCCTTGCGTCACCACTGTTTCCCTCTCAAGTTTCTTTTTCTCCCCTGCAAAGTGTCTGAGATAGTCTATGAAATTTTGGGATTGAATGAATTGTAAAGAGACAGAGATCCTTTGTGAAGAGACAAAAAGAGAAAAGCCATTAAGCTGAGTGAATGGTAACAGATCTTGCCTCTCATTTCTTCTTTTCTGCTTTCTTTAAGGGTAGAAAATTTAACATCATTCAACTCATTAAAAACACTGGGTCCATGATCTCCTATTTTGCTTTGGTGAGAGACTTATTTTTTGTATTAATATAACCAGTTCTGGAGATACACTCTCACTAAGAAAGTGGAATCACTGCTTGCTTGTTTTTTCATGTGCAGGTTGCGAGTGTCATTGAAATTTCCATTTGTGCTGTCAGTTACTTCAGCCAGGGCAAATGGTCATTCTACAAAATTTACAACAGGAAAAAATACGAGACTGTGCTGAATCCAACACAGGTAAAGAATGAAAATCGCTGCTCTATGGAAGCAAAAATTCATCTGATCCAGGAAGGTTCCATGGAGCTGTGCACGGGGCTCTACACACAACTATAGCATGGCAGAGTCACAACAGCTCTGTCAGGGAAACCCACAGGGAATAGTGTTCCTTCAGCGTAGCAGAAGGGTGTCATGAAAGGGTTTCCATGAAGAGGGCATTGCTCAGTACTCAAACACTCTTCCCTGCCAACTTCAGTTGCCTCTTCCAGTTTTTCAAGACATAAATGGCTATTTATCTATGGTTCCCCTACTAATCCCCTGGCATTTCAGTCATGCATTTTTAAAGAAGAGTGAAGAGGAGAGTACCTAAAGGCCCTGCACAACCACACTCCTACATTTAGTGCCATATCATTTCTTCCTGTCCTCTCTGGCCCCACAGCTCCCCACGTCCTCCCTATCCCAAATATTGGAAATATGGGCCCTTGCAACATGCAGCTGCAGGGGATTGTTACTGGAGTAGGGAACCCACACCCTGAGGTCAGATCCATGTTGTGTTTGTCCCCAGTTCTCCAAGTAACTACTCCAGCTGACAATGCTCATTTCTTCTCCTGCACAGGTGATGTATGTGTCCTATATTGATGAGCCACATGTTACCTTGATAAAGAAGCCTCTGAAAACAAGTTTGCAGCATGCTCAAGGCAGCATTGTTCAGGTAAAGACACTTAACCTTTGGAATCCTCCCTTCAGAATGGAGAAC
The DNA here is from genome assembly GCA_013400375.1 of Thinocorus orbignyianus. Classification (NCBI taxonomy): domain Eukaryota; kingdom Metazoa; phylum Chordata; class Aves; order Ciconiiformes; family Thinocoridae; genus Thinocorus; species Thinocorus orbignyianus. Next base: position 256,733 of record VXBW01005891.1, on the reverse strand, counting down.
CATCATTCCAAACTGATTTGTGTTTCTGTTACCTCCACCCGTGCATATTTCCAGATTAGGTTCTGAGGGGCTAAAACTAGACCCCTGTTGTCCACTTCAAGTTAATAGGTCCAGAGGATCTATTTTCTACAGTCATCTGAAAATTGCTGCTTTCCTGTGGAGGGGTGTGTGCCAGCGGGAGCGCGTTGGTGTTGAAACAACTTGCGAGGTGTCGATTCAGTTTTGCTAGGGTGGGCGTTGGCAACACAGTAAGACAATCCTCCTCCAGATCTGCTGATCTATCATCATTATCCCTATTGTGCTGTGTCAAATGAAGAAGCCAAGAGTGAGGATGACTGTTGTAAATTCTCTCTGCAGTTGGATGAAGCAGCAAATGCTGTTTTCTTTAATGTTGGGAATTGTCGTTGCAGAGCCACCCTGTGAGATTCTGTGATGCTGGCAGCTGCTGCACCAGCGAGTCCAACGAAAACCATGATAATGAAGGATCTGAGCCGATGTGTACCACGGAGTCCAATGAAAACCATGATAATAAAGGATACGAGCTGGGGCAACTTCTCAAACAAGAGGCCTCTTCCTCAGATTGCCAAAAATGGTGCTGCTGTGGCAAATGCCAGCCAACACAGAAGTACCACGAGCAGCTCTGCTGCAGAAAGAAGAAAGGGCAATGTATCACAACCTCCCATTGGTTTCAGAAGCTGGTGCTATCCCATCACACCCTGAAGAACGCCCTTCACTACAGAGACCCCTTTCTGGACCTGGCAGATGGCAACAGCAACAAACAGCTGCGTCACCTTGCTTACAAGCAGTACATTCACTGGCGCTTTGGGTTTTTTGATCTGGAAGACAGGGCTGTTGTCCCAAGCTGCTGCAGGTGGAAAATTAGACATACTTATCCCGACAAATTCAATAGCTATACTGGTTTTGAGATAGATGAGGATGTAGCACAACTTGAGATCATGCTGTGACTCATCTTGGATGTTTAACCTTTGTTTTCTTTCATGGACCTTTTTTAAAAAAGAGAAAAAAAAGAGATAAGATAGCATTTGGCTTCCCAAAACTTTCTGTAATACAGCTGCATTCTTGGATATTGTCTTTGGAGAAGCACGATAGCCTACTGCTTAGCATAGAGGAACAAACACCTTGAACTGAAGTGCTGGCTTCTGCCTCTGCTTCATTCTGTGAGTCACCCCACGTGGTATGGAAATGTAGGATCTGGGGTGAATTTTTAGGGCTACAGTTCAGTGGGAGGTTCTGGGCCCTCCTGCCTTTGCACTGGGACATACCAGAATCACAGCTGAGTTAGGAGATGACTAGCAACCTGGAAATAAGAAGGAGCCAAGAGTCATCTCAAAGCATGAGCCCTTGAAAAGTCCAGAAGACATATCACTTGAAAACATGGTCCTGAGCATTTTTCTCCCCCCTAGCCTCACCCCCTTTCTACAGCCCTGGATCTAGACTCTAGGCTCTAGAAAGAGGCCACTGAGCATGTAGTTTCATAACTCTCTGTTGAAGGCCTCGTGGTCCGTCCAGATTAGACAGGCTCATTTTAGATTATTTCCGTGGCACAGACAAAGCATTTTTTGAAAAGCTCAGCTCTTCTCTTTGTATAACCTCTTTTAGCTTGAACTCAGGAATAACTACTTTTACCATCTTTGTGTTATATTTTTGGGCATTCCATTCATTCTCATTAAAACTGTAATGTAGGACTTTGGCCTCCTGTTTGCGCATAGCTTCAAACAGGGCTTGCCCCCTACACCTCCTCCTGCTGAACCTGGCACAGCGCAAGTGGCTTTGTGCTATGATGCATAAGGCCAGATTAGAGTTGAGGAGCAGCAAATGCAGGGTTCTCCAACACCTTTTCGGTTCTTTCTTTTTTGTTATACTTGGGCATGTTCTATTTTTGTAGAAGCAAGGTGAGAAGGATTGTAACATGCTTCTTTCAACTAAGCTTTCTTCTTTCTGAGCTAACCCAGCAGTTTGCCATTTCTGTTTCCCACCTGTATTTTCAGATAGATGGCAGCTGATGCCAGCTGTATTTGTAGCTTTAGTTGTAATATGCATTAGTTGTATTAACATTGATATTGCAGCATCTTATATATCTAGTGTGAGAAAATATTACAGTTGACATTAATGCATTCCTGTTCTGACACATGAACCGACTCTCCTTTTGGAAAGAACTACACTGAATATTCTCTTAAGACTGTGATAAATAAAGTATTTTCTCACTGTGGATGCAAGAGTGACAGTCTTGGAATCAGAATGGTTTAGGTTGGAAGGGACTTTAAAGATGATCCAGTGTTCCACACCCTGCCCTGGCCAGGGACACCTCTCACCAGACCAGGTTGCTCAAAGCTCCATCCAACCTGGCCTTACACACCTCCAGGGATGGGGAAGCCACAGCTTCTCTGGGCAACCTGTTCCAGTGTCTCACCACCCTCACAGGAAAGAATTTCTTCCTAATATCTAATCTAAGTCTACCCTTTTTCAGCTTAAAACCATCCTCCCTCATCCTATGGCTCCACTCCCTGATCAACAGTCCGCCCCCCCATCTTCCCTGGAGCATCTTTAGGTACTGGAAGGGGCTCTGAAAATCTCCCTGGAGCCTTCTTTTCTCCAGGCTGAACAAGCCTGACCTCAGAGCAGAGATCTTCCATCCCTCTGAGCAACGCCTGGACCCCGCTAAGGCCGGGTCAGGGCGGCCGTGAAACCCTTTTCCCTACCGAGAAAACAACCCGGGGCGGGGAGGGTGCGCCTCCGG
>VXBW01005891.1:207172-253331 GCA_013400375.1 Thinocorus orbignyianus | reverse complement strand
GGGAGGGCCCGCAGTCAGGAGCCCGAGCCGGTAGTACGAGCCCTGGGGCTGCGGGAACGCTCTCCGCGCTGCTTGGGGCGCTGTGGTACCGCCGGGCCTGTCCGGCCTGTGGGTCTCCCTCCCCTCGGGCCGCCATGGTGTCGTGCGGGGCTTTACACAGCTTTCTCTTCGAGTACGACACCCCCCGCATCGTGCTGATCCGCAGCCGCAAAGTGGGGCTCATCAACCGTGCGGTGCAGCTCGCCATCCTCGCCTACGTGATCGGGTGAGTGGGCCCGGAGGGGCTGCCGGCCCGCGGCCCCCTCCCCGCCCCGGGGGGAAAGCGGGCAGCCCCCTGAGGGAGCCTCCAGGGGGCTGAGGGGCCGGAGCCCGCCGCCTCCCTCAGGGGGAAGGTGGCCGCCCAGGCCCTCACTTTCTGTCAGGGAGGAGGTGGTGGCGGCGGGAGGCCACCCCTGAGGGGAGGCCGGGGTGGTGGGAGGTGGCAGTTGGTGGTGGGACAGCCCGGCTGGGGCTGTGGGGCTGCCTGGAGGCAGCTGCCCACAGAATGGGTCCCTACAGGAATGGGGACTCTGTCCCTGGGGTGGTCTCATTCACCTGGCAGGGCCCAGTGTAAAAGCAATGATTACTCCCTGCCAAACCACTCTGGGGGAAAACCAATGAATAATCATACAGGAGATTGGTTGTCCTGTGATCCTTTTGTAGGGAAATGCTATGAAACTGGACGTGTCCTTTCTGATGACACATGAAAAAAGGGGAAATTCCCACTGCTGGTTTATGGTGTTTATCTGATTTCTGTTATTTCTTTCTTGCAATTTTTCTCTTGCAGCTGGGTGTTTCTCTGGGAGAAGGGCTACCAGGAAACAGACTCTGTAGTCAGTTCCATAACCACAAAGGTGAAAGGAGTAACGCTGACAAACACATCCACCCTGGGACCCAGGATCTGGGACGTGGCTGACTACGTCATTCCTCCTCAGGTACCCATCACTTCACACGCAGAAGGTTTTCTAATCAACAGCCACTGCTCTGCCAAAGCCCATGGAGGTCTGGAGCAGGTCTGGCTCCAGCACGGCTTTGATAGGAGAGAATGGAGCAGCTTTGCTTCATTGCAGATCGTGCCGAGCACCTGCACCACCAGCCCTGGAGAAGCTTGTTTCCAGAAAAGCATGTCTCTGTGTGTGCTTGTATAGGAGGGAGGATTTTACAGGCTTCAGGGAAAAGTTGCAACAATAACCACGTGTCAGCCTTCTTACTGCTTTCTAAAGCAAACAAAGTTAATTTGTTGGCAGAAACCCCAGGAATAGCCTGCAAGTCACTTGATCCGGAACTGAACAGGAGGTACTGCGGTAGTTACTGATTGACTGTGGATCTGTGGGAATCTGCTGTGTGTGGGCAAGACCATGGTGGACTTCAGGGCCGTCAGGCATGGTCAAGCTGCTAGTTGTGGGTCACTCTGTCTGCATGAGATGTGGTGCAGAAAAAAATTACAGATTTAGCTAGGATTTGGCTGAGTGATCATATTTGCATAGCAGTGGAGCAGAAGCAAATAACAGATCTCAAGTTGTACAGACCTGAAAATAATGGAAGTTGTGGTTCCTGGAGAAATGAACCAGGACTGGTCAAATTTCTGTTATATATATTGAGAAAAGAAAAAAAAAAAAAGGTAGGAGTTGTGCTCAGACTTGCAACTGGAGCTGTGTGATCTCTGTTTTCATAATGTGAAATTAGGAAATTTGGGCCGAGTGGGAGGACAGAAGGGGTTGCTAGTCCCACAGTCCTTCCTTCTCCCGAAGGCAGTGACATCAGGCGATACATGTGAGACTGTTCCTTCAGTGCTACACCAACACTGTCCAAATCTGCTCTGCGGGGTCACCTGTGCTCTGTCAACAAAGGTATTTGGGGCAGTGCCTTGGATACTCTGCAGACTGTCACTCTTAAATTTCTTCCATGTTTTGCATCTTCAGGGGGAGAATGCTGTGTTTGTCATGACCAACGTGATACTCACACAAAATCAGCGCCAAGACCGCTGCCCAGAGGTAGGTACAGGATCTGCTTTAATCCTGCCTTGTGTGGGTGGGTGTGCAGGGGAGGGAATTTGTAGAGTGTAGTGTAATTATTGTTCCTCTCCAGCTTCCAGATGATAAAACAAAGTGCACAGAGAAGAGCGACTGTGTTCCAGGATATGTCAGCATCCACAGCAGTGGTAAGAAGCCTGCTGCAAGGGCTCCTTTCAGTCTGTGTTGAGATACCTCTGTGCTGTGCCTTCCCTCCTGCGAAGGAAGCAGCATTTCACTTCAGTCTCCTTTTTCTCATTCTCTCACACCTAAGAGAACTGAAAGGGAAGCTCAGATTTTTCTGCTGGGGGAGAGCAGATGGGCTTAGGCTGTGTTAGGCAGATGCTGGATAGCTTCGTGCTTTGGTGAGCTAGCAAACAGTGTGAGGCCTTTCTCAAGACCTTGAGTCCATGAAGCAGTATTTCACGTAGATGAGGATTTGACTCAGAAAAAGGCCCTGATGCTTCTTTTTCTGAAATGGCACTACAAGTTGCAATGGAAGATACTGGTACTGGCACTTCACCTCTGAGCAAATTGCTTCCACCTTATGGATTGAGGAGATACCAAAGGGCAAATACTGCCCTTGTATTTTTGCTTGGTAGTATCTCCTTTTGTGTGTCTTTCCAGGCATCCAGACTGGGGAGTGTGTACCCTACAACAGCAGCAGCAGTGTTAAGACCTGTGAAGTCTTTGCGTGGTGTCCTGTGGAGGATGACTCCTATATACCCAGGTGAATGGTCTGTCTTCCTACTCTGCAGTGGTCCTCCTGAGGGGATATGAGGCTAGAAGTACGCAGGTGATGTTTCTCCCTATGGGGTGCTATAGGGAAAAACTGAAGAAGTGATCACCAAGGACACTGCACAGTCTTGTTTGTGAAAATATAAGTGAAACTTACTTCTTTTGTTGTTTTGTAGGCCAGCATTCCTGCAAGCAGCTGAGAACTTCACCATTCTGGTGAAGAACAACATTTGGTACCCCAAGTTCAACTTCAGCAAGTAAATAACGTGTGGGGCATTGCACTGTCTGATCCCTTGGGACAGTAAAGGGGAGCTGAAGGAGTGGAAGCAGACGCAACAGATACTCTCTGTTCCCCTGCAGGCGTAACATCCTCCCTGATATCAACTCCACCTACCTCAAGAACTGCATCTACGACTCCAAGACAGATCCCTTCTGCCCTATCTTTCGTTTAGGCCAAATAGTTGAAGCTGCAGGGCAGGACTTCCAGGAGATGGCTGTGGAGGTATTTGACAGACCCTTCTCTTGGGCCTCAGCTGTGAGGAAGAGCAGTGGTAGGTGTTTGTCCCCCTGTGCTCTGTGGCATGAGCCACAGGACACAGAGTAGCTGCAAAATGGAGAGCTGCTCTGGCCAGAGGGACTGAAGTCAATCTACTTAAACACTTAGCCTTGGCTTGTTTGGGTGGGGTTACGTGCAAGGTCCTTCTGTAGCAGGGGGAAAGAGTGTTACACTGGGTCTGGTGGTGTTAGACTGGGACAAGAACCAGTAAATCAGGATCCTGGTGAGCAGAGAGCCTAGTGGTGGGCTGGCTGGGCACTTGGGCTGCTCACCTTCTCTGCTCTGCTTGGCAGGGTGGTGTCATGGGACTGCAGATCAACTGGGACTGCAACCTTGACAGAGCTGCTTCCCACTGTGTGCCAAAATACTCCTTCCGGCGCCTGGACAACAAGGACTCTGCCCACACTGTCTCGCCCGGCTACAACTTCAGGTAATGAGGCTGTGGAGGGCACCCGCTGTCCCTGTGGCTCAGTCTGCCACTGGAGAAGTGCTCCGGGCTGCCTGCACTCCTCTAGCAGCTGAGGGTTAGCCCTTGGACTTCCCATGGGGCCATAAAACTTGGAGAGTTTGTTTGATGCTGTAAAACATAGAGCAGGTGGGATCCTCACTGTGCAAACACAGCGGAGAGGGAGGGTCAGTGGAGCTCCACTGGTGGCGTCAGAATGCAAATAGGGCTCACACATCAGCATTTGTGTAACTGTTTGGGCAGTGTGAGAACTGACTGCTGCGGGCTGTGCTGGTGGAGCAGTGTTTGACAGGGCTGGGATGTTGGAATGAGAGACTGAAGCACCTTCTCTGCTGTGCACGAGGGGAAAAACTAACCTCTAGAAAGGGGCTCTGTCATTTGAAGACCATATCTGTACCAGGAGAATCCTTCCGGCATACACCACCACATACAGACTCTGGGCAGCACGGAGAGGTCCAGCACCTCCAGTAAAACCACCAGCACAGAGCTGGGGAGCTGGTTGCATCCAGACTCAGAGCTATAATAATGTGGGTTGGCCACCTTGCCAAGCTCCTTGCAAGAATCCTGCCCGTGAGGAAACGCGGCTCAGGGCTATGCTTGTTTCTAAGAAACACAAACTCTCACTTAGCTCTTTTGGTGGAACTTGAATGAATTCACTGAGAAGCTGCTGACACGCAGAGAGCACAAGTGTGTGTTTGGGAGGTGCCAGGCCTGCAGGTCTTGGGGTGCCAGGCGTAGACCAGCTGGAAGATATTGCAGCCCAGCTGGTGCGGGTTCTGAAGCGCTCTTGCTAATTCCAGACTGTGGTGTGGCCCCTTATCAACCCTTCCTCTTCTCTTCCACCTTCTTCTCTGCTTCCTCCTGGCTTAGTCAACCGTATGGCAGAGTAAGTCTTGATTCCACTTACTTGTTCTCATCCCTTTTCCCTGTCCTTCGCGTTGTGCAGGACAAGGAGCAGCCTTTGTGTGCCAGGCTGCCTGCTCCCAGCCCTGCCCTCTGCTGGCTGTCTGCACTCCCGCAGCCTCCTGCTCCCCGTGAGGAGGGCTAACTCGTGTGCAGCTGCATTTCTTCCTGTTAGTCCTTCTGCTCCCCCACTATAGCTGCCTTTTCTCCCCTTCTGTGCTTTGCAAGTTTACCGGTTTGGCTTGTGCCAACTGCTGTCTTAAATTCGCTTGTGCTTACCTGCATGAAATCTCCGTCGTTGGGCACTCGTCTCTGGAAGCACCAATGTTCAGCCCACACTCTCGGGGTGTGACACACACCTGGATGTTGCATGATCACATAAAAAAAAAATATCTTCGAATCTCCCTGCTAAACTCAGATCTGTCTTTTCTCCAGGTTTGCAAAATACTACAAAGACAGTAATGGCACTGAATCACGGACTCTCGCCAAAGCTTATGGCATCCGCTTTGAAATCATAGTGTTTGGAAAGGTAGGGTGCCTTAATTCCTGGAGGTCTTGTGGTGAGGGCTGTCAAGGGATGCTGAAAAACGTATTTCTCCTTTATTCCCCCTTGTAATTGTCTTCTAGGCAGGAAAATTTGATGTAATTCCTACCATGATTAACATCGGCTCTGGTTTGGCGCTGTTTGGTGTGGTAAGTGACACTGTTTGCACCTGGACCCAGTTCTGGATTCATGCCTCAGTTCTGAGGATCATTGTCTTAAACTCTTTCCATCTCCACTAGGCAACAGTGCTGTGTGACATTGTGGTTCTCTATTTTATGAAGAAGAAATACTACTATCGGGAGAAGAAATACAAATATGTGGAGGATTATGACCTGGTAAGCATCAATGAAGGCAGAGTGGAGGCAAAATTGCTTCCTCCTCTGACTCTGGAGAGATTTGGAAACAGGATGTAGAAAGGCCACATCAAACAGGGATTTTGAACCACAGCTCTGAGGAAACTCTGTCAGAGAAGCTAATTTTTACCTCAAAGCTGTTGCAGGGAGGAGTGCTAGAAACAAATATTGCAATGTTTCCTGGGCAACCACTGTTGGAGTGGGAAATGTATATTCAAGAACTTGTCATGCTCCCACTGCTCCTCTTTTTTGGGTTGCAGTACTTGGCTGTTGCCTTCTGAGAGCTGCAGACAGCGGCTTTGTTCCCATCAAATCCTTCCCTCTTGGTGTTTGGGGGTTCCTGCTGCTGAGAACAAACCCATTCAGTGGGTTGGTATTTTCTGAGACCAGTGTGCTGACAGCCACAGCTACACCTCCCCTCAGGTTCCAGATGATTCGTTTGGCCAGTGGAGAATTGTGTGGGGTAGTTTGACTAGTGCTGAGGGTATAACTCAGCCCTGCAGCCTTGTGCTTGGTGGGAAGTGTTGCTGCAGAGGCTGGATTTCTGAATGAAAAGATTTTGTGGTATTGGAAATATGCAGTCCAAGTGGCTTGCCTGAGCAGAGGGTTTTATGTGAGAGGAAGGGGAGAAAGAAGAGTTTTTTAGCAGAGAACTGTAATCTGATCCTTGCAGGGAGTTGGTGAGACATACGGAACAGACTCTTGATCTCCTGCTGCTACGGCATCAACTGCTGCTGTGGATGTTTCTCTGACCCTGCCGTGAGACCCACCCCCTCTTCGTTGGAAGAAAGGGTGAAATAAACCTGAGAAAGGGACCTTCTTCACTGCTGCTCACTACCTTGGCTGGAACCAGCCCTGGAGAGAGGAATCAGGTCTGCTTTCTGTCTGCTGTCTTTCCAGGTTAATTGCACTAAGCACATGGGGAGGACTGTGCTTTTATGCCAGACCTCTGCACTGGGTAAGCCTGGAACAGGGACTGCTCCAACATTGTCATTTGACAGTCTTCCTTTCCCTGAGCTCACCACGAGCAGAGAGCACAGGGTAACAGGCCCAGATTCTTCCTTACAGTGAACATGGCCCCTGCCAGGTGTTGTCTAACCGTGGGAGAGCAGCTTCTGGTTCTTGTCAAATTACTTTTCCTTGCCCTTAAGGATTGTGATGCTTAGCTGAGCCTGTGCCTACTATTTAATTGTGTCTCCAAGCTCCAGTAGCCACTGACTGAGACAAAGCAGTGTCTGGTTCCATTGTGCTGTAGTAAATGGCTTACTGGTTACAGATTTATATATTTTTCTGTTTTGTCCAATTTTTTATGGTACTACTTTAAAATTTACTTTCTTTTTAATAAAATATTACTCTCTCAGCCCTTTTGGAGTCCTGCAAGCCAGGTTTTGCACTTAATGGGTTTAGACAATGTGATTTAAATGTTATTTGCACGATCTTGAGCATCTCTAGTGCTCACACTGGTACATGAGATTCAGCTCTTCCCTTTCTCTGACCCTTTCTCTAGTGTTACAGAGCCCTAGGACCTACTCCATACCTCCAGCATCCTGGCTGGGGCTTTGCTGTCTTCTTCCAGCAGTGCAGGGGGGTTGCTACAGCAATATTGTTTTTTCTTCTTTATTTGCCTGTGCTGAGCCCTAAACTGAGTGTCCCAACCCAAACAGTGTCTTTCTAAGACTCAGTGCTCCAGTCTGTGCATGTGAATGGCTCGGGCTGGATTATACAGTGGCTAAAGCCACTCTGGTCCTGTCCTGGCCCAAGATCCTCTGTAATGGTCAAGCACCAGATTTCACTGACACAGGAAGGTGCTTTCAGATTCCTCTTCCAACAAGCAAACTCCCACAGCTTGATAAAGACCAGTCGAAACAGGACAATGGTTCCACTTGATCAACTAACTCTTGATTTAGTTGCATGTCATTTATTTCAACTTGTACAGAGACGCTTGAACAGCTGTGTGGAAAAACATTTAGGGTTTTTTTTGTCTTCTTAGGTAATATAATTTAAAAGTGGTAAATACACAGTATTTAAACTTGATACACCTGATAAAGTTAAATGCATAATAAAGGGGTAGGAATGAAACACAAGCCTCGGTCATTAAACAAACAGTATAAAAAATCAGCAATAGTTCAGGACCTTAGAAAAGAAACAGATCAATCGCCTGATAGGTAAGAGGGGACCACCAAAAAAAAAAACTACTCAAGACAAGAGGCCTGGTTTCCCCTTAGCACTTTCCTGTGTGCTTTCAGAGCCAAAAAGGCTTAGTACCCAGCATTAAGCCTACAGTCAGCACTGGGCTTGCTTGAAAGGAAGGGAGTTGGGGAAATCAAGCTATAGCCCAGTTCCAAGGCACAAGCAAAATGTTTACCTCACTATAAGAGAAAAGCTAGCTTTACTACTAAGGAACAGCCGCTAGGGAACTGAGCAGATTTATATATGTACAGTACAGCTTCTCTAACAGGTCATGCAGTTTGATAGCTCTTCCTGACACAGCCAAGCTTTTTTTTTTTTGCTTTCCACAGAACTACTCAACAAGAAAAAAATAATTAAAAAATAAAAAAAATCTACATTGAGTTTCTTTCAGAAACGTGCATTTGGCTGCAGCCCTACTGGAGCTGGCACTCCCACACAGTCACTTTGGAGAGTGCCTTAGGGAAGCACTGAGCTTCCAGATCCTTACGCACCGAGCCCCTGCTAGCCATAAGACACTGATCTGTGGTAATATTTGAGGCCCAGGAACTGTGTGGCTGGGCATGGAGGAATTAGTAGAGCTGCTTCTGTTTAGAAGCTGTGTTGCACCTGGCCAAGCCTGTTTGGCAAATGTAAACTGTCTCACTAGGCACCCGACAAATCACAAACCCCAGCTACGCAGCACAGAACACCTCTACACCTCACCTGGAACAAGACACACTGCACACATTACTATGCAACAGCTATAAATACTCAGATTCCCCTCCTTTTCTATTTTTCCCTTTTTTTTTTTGGCAGAACAAGTCCATTTACAAGGTTAGAGAAGCCAGCTGCCTGCTCAAATGCATTTCTGCAAGGAAAAGTCCTGCTTAGGAAAGGGGGAGCAGGCAGCTGGAGTAGTGCTGGCACCCGAGTTACCTGTTTGGTTTTTCCCATAGCTGAAGCTGCAGGGCTTTGGCATAGGCTTGGACTAAAACGGGAAGAATACAGTACGTGTCTTATGGCTCCAGACTCCACAGTACTGCTCCTAAACCACAAACCATCGTCGCTGGCTTCAGAGAGGGGCCAGCAGCACAAGGTTTCAGTAATAAATTGTGATTTAGGGGGAGCATTGCTTCAAGTGATCAATAGATGTAAGGGACGGCTTGTGTAGGCACCCGCATGCTTGTTAACATTGCACCAGCTTTAACAAAGACCTGCCCTAACCAGGAGTTTCGGGGTCAGGACTAGCTGCAGCAGGGCCAAGGACCTCGCCACCCTGCTGCTTGTGGTGCCCACCATCAAGGAAGACAAGGGGACAGTCACTTCCTAAAGTCAGGGCACCTCTGGTCAGGGTTAGCAGGCAGAGATCTGACCCTTAACCAAAATACTTGGGTCTCTGAGTGCCGCCTTAGGGTGAAGAATTATGCCTTAGGAATCCCTGATGTGCTTGGGACATTCGAATCCTCTCCCTCTTTCAAGGACACCATCATTTTAAATGCCTCATTCAAGGTCACACAACCACATCAGACTGAGAAGAGGTCAGACCTTTTCCCTGTCTGTCCCATCCTCCATCCACAAAATGACTCTACTTACCGTGACCCCTTTCCTCAAGCAAACCCTGACTTTTCTCCAGCTTTGTCTGGGCACAGAGAACTTGGGAAAGCGAGTCTGGACGCCAGAGTCTCTCCCACCACACGATAGATTATTATTTTTTACAAGCACCACAAAATAATCAGAGTAATCTGACTGAAGGTGAAAGAGCTCTTCATAAGAAACAACCCATGAATTAGGAATACACTTAATTTACTAACAAGCCTCTGATCCACAGGCATTCACAAATTACTGGTAACGAACTTGCAAAAATTACATAGCATTGGCCCCAAAATCCAGATTAAGAGTTTGGAAAAACAAAAGTTTCTCGGAAAATTTCTAGCTAATCTAAGTATTTCATTAAGATCTTAAATTCTAAGCAAGCCCTAAGTCTATACTTAAAAAATAGCATAAGTTGTATTATTTTTAATTGTAGTAAACCATGTAATGTACATGGAAGTGAAGGATTTTACCCTGAATTTTATATTTAATAATATATCTACCTAGCTCAAGTAAAAGGTATAGAAACAAACCGTAGTTAGTGCTGCCTCTGCTGTTCAAAACATTCAGCTCGACGCCACCTTTCACTCATGTGTCTGCAGCAAAAATAGTTCAGACTGAACTTAAGCCCTTAAATACCTTTTCCTTTCATGCACTGAATACTGAACTTACCAAGTCCTAGTCACACCAAGACCTTAGGAAAGGCATTAATTACCTTAGGAGGCAATTAAGCTCGCTTTCTGAATGCCCCGAAGATGCTGTTTAATACAACTTGGCTCACAGAGGCAGGCATTCTTTAAAAAGCTGAAAAGGTGGGTTTTTGCTTTGTTCCCATGCAGTTAAAAAGGTGTCAATTAAAAACAAACCAGAACAACGAGAAATAGATGCAACAACATTTCCGGCAGGTTGTGAACTCTCAAAGTGCACACGTGTAGTTCTTAAACTGTTGGTTTTGCCACTTGGCAAAAGCTTCTGCCCTTCTGCGTGTGTCCACCGACTGCTCGACGGGCGAACACCACCCGTGGGACGCTGGCCTTAGTCCCTGGAAATTATTTGGCATTAAAACCAGGTAAAAGCAGTTCCAAATGCATTTTTGTTTGACTGCTTTTTTTTTGTTTTGGTTTGGGTTTTGTGGGTTTTTTGCAAAGCACTGTTCCTGCTCAACACCATGGCTCACCTCTCTGCTATCAGCCAGTGCCTTTCCCAGCAGAAGTCAGCGGTCCAAGCGAACGGAGATGTTCAATGTTTATGACAAGTAGTCAGATGTCTTAGAACATGCTGCTGTGTAAGCTCTACATCCAGCATTATACTGAAATAGTGCCATGTCATGCCGTGTTTGGTGTAGGCTCTGTTAACACCACTCATCCTCAGCTGCAGGCTTTCGTAACGGGTCCCAGACCAAGCTGCTGAACAGAACCATAAAGTTGATGCTCACGAAAGAAGTTCCTCCTCTCCCACATTGGGCAAGTCGTTGCATTTCAGATTATCTTCGCTGCCTTGTTTCCTGCTTTAGGAGGAAATAAAACGGTTGCTGAGCGACTCAGAGAAAAGCAAAGCAGACAATGAGACACCAGCATCTGCCTCCTTCCCCCACCATAGGACCTTTGGGACCCTGAGGACGAGTTGTCTCCCTCCAGCTCCTCTGTAACAGGCTGGAACTGCCATATAAAGATGGTTTTTAACCCATCGGAGGGGCAGGATATGCCATATCACAAAAATCATCCCACAAAGCAGTTACGGGTCAGAAAAAGGATGCGTGAAGGTCCCAGTCATGGCCCCACACAAAAGGTGTCAAAGCCCAGCACCTCAAATTCTCCTCCTGTGCTTTGCAGCGATTTCCAGAGCACGAGACAAGCTGCAGATGTCCTTTTGGGCCACAATGACACTTACGGCAGCAGGTTCCCAGGCGCAGACAGTGACCGCTCATCCCTCCTGCTCCCCTCGAACGGATTCCCAAAGGATCGCTTCCGGATCATCGTTTTAACCAAGATCTGCAAGACCAGATTGGAGCTCGTCAGGGGGGCTACCACTTTCCTTTCATTCAAGAGCAACAGAAACACCCAGCTCTCATGCTCAGGTAGTTAAGAAAACCAGTGAAAACAAGTCAAAATTCTCCTTTTTTAAAAAAAAAAAGAACACAGAAGGAAGCAAGTGTACAAGTCTCCAGCTGCTAAATAAAGGAACTGTATCCGTGTCCAAAACCCACAGTGCAACAACTGAACACACAGACAAGCCACACTAGGTGTGAAACACTGGGAAGGAGAGCAAAGTCTGGGAAGATTTTCTCCTCCTAGGAGCAGGTTTTACTGATCACCGCATCCAGTACCTGCAAATTCCCAGTTCCCTGTGATTGCCTGGCAGAAGAATTCATTAGAAAGGGAGAGAGGGAAGAAACCAGCACAATTTTGCCTTAACATTTACCAAAACCAAGTTGAAAAACTGTCTGTTTGTCTAGCTTTGGCTGAAAAATACAGTTACCCAGCGTTGGCTGCAATAGGAGCCTGCTGAGACCACAGCAAGTGTCTGGGTTCTACCCAGGCATCCCCCAAATTATTTTGCTGGTGGGAGCAGAGAAGGACATGAGCAGCACTGGACCCTGCCTCAGCCTGTGCATCCTGCTCTGGGAACACCTGGATTAATTTAGGATTGCTTCTTGTCCCTCTGTGCCTTATTTATCTGCTCACCACACTGCACCGAGAACCCCTACACATCTGAAACACCCACACCCCCAGGGTCCCACAGGGGAAGGCATTTTATGCAAGAGTCAAAGCCACGTGAATCTCATACTGGAGCATTATCTCCTGCAGTTGGGAGCACAAAGATGAGGCACCAGAGGGCAATTCTGAATAACAAATGCAAATGGGAAAATACAAGATCTGCCTGGAGGCGGTGTGTTATTTAAGAGGCAGGAGTTGCAGTAAAACCTCATTTGCCCTGAGCTGTGCTGAACACACCTGGATTTTCAACAGGGCTGGGAACACTGAGCCTACATCACAGCAAGTCACCTCCAAACATGAGAAAGGGGGGAAAAACCCCTCATCAGTGGTGATTTCTTTAGATCAAGATCTGTTTTTTTTCACCTTGAACAGAGCAGGGCACATTTGCATATTAACGTTATCTGCAGCTGAAGAGACTTCTGCAGGGCGTGGAAGCAGGAGAGAGCTCCAGCAATGGAACCAGGCATGGGTACAGCCACAAGATGGAAAAGGGGCTTCAGAGGGAGACCTGCACTTCAAAAACATCACAGCCTGGATGGCCACAGGCAGATAATGCCACACCAGGGGAGTGCAAATGGTTGCTTGCTGTTTCTCTAGCACAGGGGCTAGTAGGCACCAAAGAAATAATTAGGTTCAAAAGCCAAAAGGATTTCACTTTCCACGCAGGGCAGGGTTATGCTGTGGTTCTCACCGCCGCAGCGGGTTGCAGAGAATAACAGTATGAACTTGAAAAGAGATGAGATGAATTCCCCAGGAATAG
This sequence comes from Thinocorus orbignyianus, assembly GCA_013400375.1. Classification (NCBI taxonomy): domain Eukaryota; kingdom Metazoa; phylum Chordata; class Aves; order Ciconiiformes; family Thinocoridae; genus Thinocorus; species Thinocorus orbignyianus. The sequence goes on along the minus strand of VXBW01005891.1, from coordinate 240,484 downwards.
CTCCAGGCGGGGACTGGCGCACGCTGTGGCCCAGATAAAATCTCCATCCCAGGAAGCTCCCACAGTCCCTGTGGCCAGACGGGCAAAGCAGGGCTGGAGCTCCTTGTGTCTGGCCAAAACACTCACTCCTGGCCATGAGCAGGTCCTGGACCAGATGCTCTTTTGCCCCGAGCAAATATAGCAATATTTAGGCAGCCAGCTCAAGCGTGGAGACCGGCAACCCACTGACAAATCCCTTTGGGACTGCTCTGAAATAATCCCCCACACTGTGAGGTACGGCTGCCTTCAGCGAGATGCTAAGACTCCGTCTTGAAGCACTTGTTTCTGAGTGAGGGAAGATCTTTAGCTCTAATCCTGCCCAAAGCATTAACCTCTGGCTGCTTGGGACCACCCCAGAAGGCAGCACGGACCCCAGCGTGTGCCCACAGACCGTTGCCTCCCTCAAACTCACCACGGTGGCCAGGCTGGGGATGTGCTTGACTGAATTCTCCACCTCCTCCTCCGTCACCTCGACAAGGGTGCAGTTCTCATCCTCCGTGGGCAGCAGCTCCGCTCCGTTCTTGGTGACCCAAGGGTGCAACTTCAATTAATAACACAGCCTGTCAGGAACGATTTCCTCTTTTTCATAACTCAAACACCACCAGCCTGGCAAACGCAACTCCTCACCCAAGCTATGGCCCCTACGTGCTCCTGAGATACCAGCGAGCAGGGGGAAGATGTGCCAACTCATACTGGTGCCACTGGGAATGGCTCAACCCAGAGCAGAAAATGTCATGGTGCAGCTCACCTGGAGCCAGCGTTGGACCCATCTCTATGCAACTGAGCAATAACCTTGGTGACCTATAGCACTGAGCACCTCTGTGAATTTTAGGGAAAAAGACCTTCTTTCACTTCCATCTTATGGATGCAAGAGACAGGAGCGATTTATTCCAGACCATACATATGAGCAGTAGAGATGGGGAAACCCACCGAGCTCTACTCTTGGACCTGAATTAGTCCACGACAGAAGGCAGAAACCCCTCCTTCTCCTTGCCCACACACCTGGCATCTTGGGTGGCTGCAGGAGGAACACAAAATGGTTCAGCAACTCCCCCGCAATCCTTTCCCCCTACCTTAGTCTCCATTTTCTCAGCTTCTCGCCCCTTCCAGGCTCCTGCAGGGGCGGAGGACCAGAAATCTCCTGCGAAAGGCTGTTGCACAGTACTTTCCTGGTAGCAGAGGAAATACTGTACTCAGGGGATTTCCTTTTGCCTGTCACTTCTGTAGGCACCAAAGGTCCCAAAGCTGAGTAGGTCCCGGAGCAGGGGAAGGAGTTGGGACTTACCTGCCCAGGGGCCCTGGGCACAGGGGGAGGACCTAGCCTGGCGCGATCAAACTGACTCCCAAAGAAAAGCCAAGCAAGGAGAACCCAACAGAATTGAAGCCACAGGAACACCAGAGGGTTGGGTCAGTACCTTGATTTCTGGGACTGAAATCCTAGATTCGGGATTTTTATCCAGCATCCGTGTAATCAAATCCTTCAAAAAGTCTGTAACTTCTGGCCTGGGGAAAGGAGAGGGGAGAGTTGAGACGGGGAAAGGGGTGGATGCTGCCTCCCTTCTTCGTCCCAGTGCCAGACACCAAGGGCCTTCCTGGGCAGACTGGAGCTGGACCTCAGCTCTGGCAGGGATGCAGCTCTGGGTTCTGGTGCACTCAGGTGCCACACAGACCTTCCTTCCCAAATACCCCCAGAGAAGCAAAATATACCCTTTTTGGGCAATCTGAACTGTGATCCCACATGTATGGGGCTGGGAGTGCCCGACACCAATTCCGCCTGGGCTAAAACTCAACAGGCAGCAACTGCTGAGGTTAATCTGTTCCCTTTGCAACTTCAATCACTCCTTCAGCAACTGCAAACCAAGAGATGTTGCCTCCACGTTTAATGCAAAGGCAGTTTTCCAGGACTAAGGGTGAACAAAAGGGCTCAAAGCCCCAGTTTTGCAAAACTGCAGCGGAGCAGGGCCAGGCCCACGTGGCAGCACCTGAGAAATGGCTCAAAAGAGCTTTAAAATAAGGGCTGAGGGTTAGGTTTTGGGATACTTACTGGTCTGGGAACTCCAGTGTTTGGGTCTTGATTTTATTGTGTAAACTCAGGATCCTTTCATCCATAAAAGGGCACTACCACAAAGGAAAAAAACAATGAGAAAAGCAACAACCTCCTTTAAGAAGCAGCAGCGAGGCAGCCAGTTGAGCATCAGGATCTCGTAGGGTTTGATGGAGAACAAGGAGTCAGTTACAGGGAAATACCAGAAGGTTTCCTCTTATATCAGTGTCTTCTTTTAAACGCAAAGAAAATAACATTTGACTAAAAATGACCACATTGCTACAACGGATCCTTTCCTAAAAATTCTGGCCAGGCCAGTATTCTTTCCCCAGGGCAAAAAAAAGAAACACGGTCCTTTTGTCTGCACCCATTCCATGGACAGGCAGAGGTTTCCTGTTCCCACCCACACATCCCTGTCTCCCCTTGGCAATTCCCAGCTGTTCAAGCAGAGATTCAGGGTGCAAATCCCACCGTGTACCTGCCATGTGGGAGGCAAACGGCAAACCCCCCCCCAGACCACCAACAGCACTGAAAAAATCAATCTCGTTACCTGCCCAAACACGAAGCAGTACAGCGTGATCCCCATGGCCCAGACATCCAAAGCCTGCAGAGAGGGGAAAGCATAGTTAGATCTTCAGCAGACAATGTGTGAAAGGAAGATTAGTCCACAAACTCTCATATCATTATTAAATACCTTTCCAGAGAAGATTTTCCTGGTTTCCGAGAGTGTCTCTGGTGCCATGAAGGCGGGGGTGCCCACTGTGTTGGTTAAGAGGGCATCAGCTCCCTTGAACTCGTTGCTCACTCCAAAATCAGCAATTTTGACATGCCCATCTTCCCCCACAAGGAGGTTGGAAGGTTTAATATCTCGATGGATTATTTTTTGATAGTGCACTGCAGCCAAAGGAAAAACAAGCAATTCAGCAGCAGCAAAAAGAACCACGAAGCCCTGATGCAACTGTAAGCCTTCTGCTAAACACCACCAGCCCCAGCTTCAAAAGCCTGATGCAGTAGCATGAGCCACTGGAAAAGGCACCTTACACCAGCAGAAACTCCAGCCCCAGGTGTTTAAAAAAAAAAAGTAAGAAATCCTTTCCTTTTTGCACAGACACTCACAGTATTCAATGCCCTTGATCAGATCCTGGAAGTAGAACCGAGCCTGGTCCTCGCTGAGAGGTTTCAGGGTTGGGATTTCCATCACAGGGCTGCAAAGGCGACAGAGAACAGAGGTCGTTCCCCATCCAGACGTGTTGAAACAGGTCCCAGAGTCTTTGCTGCCAGCAAGTGACAGCACATGGTCCCAAGTGGAGGTACACATGGGGGTGTACAGAACTATAACTGGGTTGGAGAGAGGGTACCCAAACCCATAGGAGACCCACCATGAACCTCCCCACCTCAGGTGGCAAACCTGTATCGTGTTGATGCTTTAGTAGGTTTAAATCTAGAATTCAATACTCACCCCTGCTTCACCAGTTCAAACACTGAAACACAAAAGAGAAGGCGATTGCTGATCACTTACAGGTGATCCTGCGAGCACAGTCCCAGCACAAAAGCAACTATTCTGATTACAAAAGTTATGAAAACAATACTTTTTTTAAAAAAAAGAGGTACTATCTCATGCAAGGCACATTCTAGTTTATATGCTTCTGTTTTCAGTTAAGGAGATGCTACCAACTACCTTCTTAATGCTGCAGCTTTAACACCATGAAACACCCCCCCCAGCACCCTGAAATCCCCAGTTTGCCTGCAAGACCAAGCCCGAGTCCATGCTGTGAGCAAAGCTCTGCACTTGGCCATGAAGGCATCACAGACTCTTCCACTAGTACAGGGCTGAACATAAATAATGGCAAAGAATTGCCTCCTCCAAACACATGTGTATTTACATCAAGCAAACCACTGAAGTCTGCAAGACAGGTTGGGAAGGAGCTCATTTGTACGGTGCATAATTCACACGTGCCTTGTTCTCAAAGCAAAAAATAATAAAGCTGTTTTCTAGCAGCCCGGCTTCAAAGCTGAGAAGATAAATGCTGGTACCTCTTATGGCAAAGCATGCCCTGATGTCAAATTAAGGTCTATAAAGTGCTATAAAGCACTCTCATCTCCTTTCTGAGCCCAGACTGGATCCCATTTGCTCTGACCGTTAGAGGGGATTTGCTCCTCCAGCACATCCAGGCCATACTCACTCTGGAGGAGGGACCCAACCCCACACACAGCCACCCAAAATGTGGGGTAACTCTTTGCCCTGACAAACCCCCATCCCACTGACACCCCACGAGAGCCACAGGGTAGTGGGCACTTACCCATGTAGAGGTGGTCCTCACTGGGGTCATCCAGGACCTGCAAAAAAAAGTGGAAAGGAAATTAAACAACACCAAAAAGCCTTGTAAATTAAACACTGTGATTTTTTTACTTAGTGGCCATCTCAATTCTGCACCATCTGCACCATTAGCATGGTCTACTAATCTCCCACCTTCTACTCAGGAGTCAGAAAAAGAAAAAAAAAAGAAAAAAAAAAAGACAGAGATACAGCTGTACTTCAAAAAAACAAACATTTAAAAAACACAGGAAGCATCATCTGACTCATGAGCCAAATAAATTCCAGCCTTCACATCCTTAACTCTTGGTTTTTGGACCATTTCATACAGTCAGTGGGTAGAAGGCAGGGCAGCTCCACCACAAAATCAGCAGAAACACCAGTTCCTCCCCAAAACCCATGTAAACACCTGTTCCTCCAAGGAAGCAACATTTTTCTGCATTTCCCTTTTCAGGCAGGGAAGAAAAAAAATCCTCTTTTGAGGCAGAGGCAACAAAAACCCTTTTAAACCAAGGAAAACATGACTCTCCCATAGTCAGGACCTGCAATGACCATTCTAGCCCCTATGTGGTTGTTCCCCTCTGCCCAAGCACGTGTAGCCCATCCCCACAGCATCCAGGCTCCCCCATGCTTGGGGTGGGTTTTGGGAAGGGGCAGCCATGGCACATGGCTGGCTGGCACTCACCTCCACCAGCTTCACCACGTTAGGGTGGTCCAGCTTCTTCAGGATGGCGATCTCCTGGTAGACCTGTTCAATGGGCCCTTTGGGCTGCACGCAGCCCTCGGAGGCAGACTTGGCCCCGCGGGGCGGCGGGCGGCCTGTGGGAAAGGGAAAGATGGGGTGTCTGGTCAGGAATGAGCCCTCAGGGTCCCCAAAACATAGGGTCATAGAATAGTTTGGGTGTGAAGGGACCTTTAAAGGTCATCTAGTCCAACACTCTGGCAATAAGCAGGGCCATCTTCAACTAGATCAGGTTGCTCAGAGCCCCATCCAACCTGATCTTGAACGTTTCCAGGGATGGGGCACTTACCACCTCTCTGGGCAACCTGGGCCAGTGTTTCACCACTCTGACTGTAAAAAATTTCTCCCTTATATATAGCACAAATCTTCCCTCTTTTAGTTCAAAGCCTTTAGCTCTTGTCCTGTTGCAACAGGCCCTGCTAAAAAGTCCGTCCCCATCTTTCTTATAAGCCCCCTTTAAATCTGAAAGACTGCAGTAAGATCTCCCTGGAGCTCTTTCTCCTCCAGGCTGAACCCCAGCCCTCTCAGCCTGTCCTCACAGCAGAGGTGCTCCAGCCCTCTGATCATTTTTATGGCCTCCCCTGGACACGTTCCAACAGGTCCACATCCTTCCTGTGCTGAGAACCCCAGAGCTGGATGCAGCAATCCAGGTGGGATCCCCCCAGAGTGGAGCAGAGGGGCAGAATCCCCCTCCTCACCCTGCTGACCACCCTGCTGGGCATGCAGCCCAGGATGTGGTTGACTTTCTGGGCTGCAAGCAGACGTCAGCTCATGTCGAGCTTTTCATCCCCCAATACCCCCAAGTCCTTCTCCTCAGAACTGCTCTCAATCCCTTCATCCCCCAGCCTGGATTGATACCGGGGGTATAACCCCCCCCAACCCTAAACGTTTTGTGCCACTTACGGGGAAAGCCTGCCTGTCTCATCAGCTTCTTTTTGGAGAGAACCTTCATTGCCTGCAAGAGCAGAAAAAAAGCTGTGGGATTTAGGGCAAATTAATGATAAAATGGGGCTGGCAGGATGGGGCCAACACATTCCTGGGCAGGAGGCAGCAGAAGGGATCCATACCTATATCCCCTGTCCCACTGTGGGCTCTGGGGCCATGCACTACTCACATAGTAGGTGTTATCGTCCTCATTGTAGGCCAGCTTCACCACCCCGTAGGAGCCCTAGAGAGGGGCACAACCATGGAGGGGACATGTTAGGGACATGTTAGGGAAATAGGGAAAATTAATAATTTTAAAAAATATATACTGTTCAATTGGTGCCACTCAGAAGAGACTGGTGTCACAGCAAGGAGCTGGTGGAGTTGCTGTGGTGAGTGGTTGAAATTGCACCTCACCAGCTTGACAGCAAAAGAGAGCCCAGCACCCCCCCACCCCAAATCCCTCCATCCCACTCCAAATCTGGCCAACACTCACTCACCTTCCCAATCTCATCCTTCAGCTTGTACTGGTTGAGCTGCACGCAGTCCTGTGGGGAGAGAGATGGGGGTGTCTGTCCAACAGGAGCCACAGGACAACTCCTGTTTACTCTCCTCTTAAAATCTCCGGCCAAACTTTCTTTGCCAACTCACGCCCTGCTCTGCCTTGCCCGGGCAGCTTTGATTCATGAGCCATCAACGCCAGCCGCCCGGCCACACATGGCTGTGTTTATAGACAGCTAATTGCAAATGTTAACGGCTGGGCAGGCAATATCGTCCGCTCACATGGAACCAGAGCACACCACAGGCGGGTGGCGGTGGGGACCAGCAGCCAGGAGAGCTCCCAGGGTGACCCAGCACCAAGTATTTTGATTTCTTATGAGCCAAGCAGGAGCTTGCTGCCTGTTTTCTCTCAGTGCTGGCAGGCTGGGGACAGGAAGGGCCCTTTTCCCTTTAGATCTCAGTGGGTCTCTCTTTTTTTAATTATTTTTAAGGGTGGGAAAAAGAAAATCATGTCACACTGCCACTTCTCCCCAAAACACAGTCGCGAAAGCTGGCAGCATCTACAAAAGGCATAAAATGTGGCAAACCACTGGGTCCTACCTGCCCAAGGGCTGTCCCCATGGACAAGGATGCACCATAAGATATCCCACCCCCTCCCACCACACATCTGCGGACATGCCGTGGGGTTTTATGCCAAAATCACAAGCGAAAAACAATGCTATGGCAGGGAAAAACCAGGGGGATGGGGACAGGAGAACCGTGGGCGTAGCACTGCTTCCCCCTCACCTGCAGTCCCGTGATGGACACACGGTTGGACTCCACTGTTGGCCGCCGCGGCAGCCGCGGGGAGGAGTGCGGGGACGTCACCGGAGAGTAAGGGAGGGACGGGTAGATGAAGCGTTCGTTGGTGCCATCACCATTCCCGGGCGAGCGGGCGGGCTGCGACCGCTCCTGCAGGGACAGCTTTCGCCCGGAGAGGTGCAGCTTCGCCCTGGGCTCCCGGCCGTCCCCAAAACCCTCGTTGCTGGGCACGTTCATCTCCTCCTCCTCGCTCATGCTCCCTGTCGCGTCGTACTCGGTCACCACGATAAGTGAGGCCATGCCGGGGCGGTGGGGGCTCAGCGGCGGGGGGTCCCGCAGCGCCCTGGGCGCTCGGCAGCCACAGCCTCCGTCACGGCAGAGGGGCCATGGGGTGGGCGAGCTGCTGGGGACGCATGATGGCATGGTGCAACCAACGGCCTCATCCCGGCCACGCTGCCACAGGGAGGTGTGCCTGCAAGGACAGGGTGGCTCAGCTGGGATCCCTCAGAAAGCGAGGTTTCCTCCTGCCCATCGTTACTCTACAGATTAATTTGCTCATCCCAGAGGGGATGGCAGAGCCAAGGGCAGCGGCACAGGATGTCACGGGGGCTGTGCACCCATCCTGTCATCAGGCAAACACCAGGAAGGGGCCGCCCTCAACTCCCAAACTGCTCCTTCCACCCCCTTTTTATTGAAACACCTCCAGGGAATACCAACCCAACATCTCCGCTGCAGAAATACCCCAAAACAGGTATTTCACAGGGGCAGGATCAGGCCCTTCACTGCACGAGCATAAATATCACTCAGTTCCTTGCTTTACCGCTCAGTCCCGCAGTTGGAGAGGGCACATGTCTGTCAAACACCCCCTGAACAAAGCAGTTTGGGGGCACAGGGACTGACTTACCAAGCGTGGGGTGCAGGATCAGCCCCCCCGGCTCACTGCCTCCTCCCACAGCCCATCACTGCCAGCAATTTTCTTTCCTCACTGCTGGTTCCCTATGGCTTTCTGTGCGAAAATTACGCTTCTGAACCTTGGGATAAATGAGAAAACAATCCTGTTAGCAACAAAGAATTAAAAGTATGTATATATGGAATTAGATAATTTTAAAAGGGGAGAAAATGATGTAATTTACTCATTCTGGGTGCCCTGCAGCAGTTGGGGCAGTTCAATGGTTGGTTGTAAACCATTGCTCTTCCCTGCCATGACACCGATGCTGTTTTTAATTTCTAGGTTAATGAGCTGCTGCAGAAGCAAGAAAAAAAATAAAATAAAAATAAAAAATTCCGAAGCAAACAGCCCAGAAGCAGGAACAAGGTCTGAGGCGGTTTTCTGCCTGGTTCCCACACCTCGACGAGGCGGCCGGTTAAAATTAGCTCCACTCATCTCCATTGAAGTTTCCGTGCTGCACCCGCAGCACAACCGCTCTGAATCAGCCCGGCAGAAATTACGGGTCAAGTACAGAAATCAAATCGTCTCCCCCTTCCTCCAGGCTTCACAATGGCCTAATTGCTGTTTTCAACACAAATCTATAAACCGGAGTTTTTTTCGCTGGAGCGGGATCAGCCCGGAGCCAAAGCTGACCCAGCATCGCTCGCTGCTTTGAGCGCAGAGAAACGCAGGGGATGCGAAGGCTATAAATAAGCCAACGAGCAGCAACAAGGGCAAACTATTTCAGAAACGCCGTGTTTCACAAGGCTGAATCCACTCCCAGCTGGGGTTTTGCTGGGCAAGAAAGCCAGGAGCCTCCAGCCAAGCCAACCCAGGGCTCCACGTCTCGGGCATCGTGGCTGTAAAACTCCCCCACCCCACCCCAATGTTGCCGGCACCCATGGCAGCTTGTTTTAATGCACTCCCAAAATAGATTAAAATAAAACGAGCAGCTCCCCCCCTCCCTGATTCGTCCTGGACCCGCAGGGATGCATCTCGAGGCTGGTTGCCATTTGCCTGGCTTGCTTTGGGCACCCAGCCAGCGGGCACATATAAATAGCCATCCCCCGAAGCCAGAGCCGATCCCGAATGCTGTGCCCTCTCCCCTCACCGTGCACCACAGCCGCACCAAAAAAGGCAGCTCGTTGGGGTGGCCCCAGGATGAAGCCACCCCAGGAGTGTCATCATCCATGGCACCAGTCCCCGGCGGTGGCGCAGCACAGCTGGGCATCCCATCCTGCCCCAAGAGCATCGCCCGCATCTGAATTTCCAAAGGTTCATGCTAAACTTCGCCGGGTGAGAGCAAAATTGAGTGATGAAGTTTCCACCACACTTGAGAGAAGAGCATGCCCTGGCTGGTGGGAGTTAATTGGCTTGACCAGGATAAACATATCAAAGCTGATTAATTGGAGCAGGCTTCCCCTGGTCTCTGTAAACAAGCTAAAAGTCACCCAAGCACCATTGTAATATCAGCTGGTGTGGAAAATCGGAGGGGTTTTTCCCTTTGCATGTGTGCAAAGGGGCTGAGCACAGGGTTTTTAAGAAATTGCCCTGCCAGATGATACCTTCCCCAAAAAAGATCCCAAAGTGCCATCCTGCTATTGAAGACAGCCCTGCAGGATATGGGATAACCACTAATGATAATGATAAGTTTCTCCTTAATAAGCACACAGCCGTATTTCCAGCCAAAAGGAAAACCAAAATAGCTGGAATGGTGGGGAATAAACTCAAAAAAGTGGAAATATAGCCCATGGGCTCTGCCTTCACCAACCCACCCAGATCCTTGCCCGGGGAAAAGCAGCACATTCTGGTATAAACTCCAGCAGATCCTTATGTAAAACGGAGCAGCACATGCCCACAAAATCCTCAGGAAATGTAACAGCCTGGTGTATAGGAATGATTTATCGGCACGGCTTTTGGCTGCAATCCATATATAACCCATAGCGGCTGCGGCAGGATTATCGAAGCAATCAGTCTCACATCCAATTCAGCAAGGAGAGGGATATTAAAATGAAAGGAGGTCTGTGAAACCCTGGCAGGCGGCTCTCCCTCTCTCGCTCAGCATCCACGTGGCTTTAGCGGAAACAAATGGGAGCGAAATCGGCCCCCGCGAGGGAGAAGTGATTTTCACAGCCCCCTCCTGCCGCCCCAGCTCTGCTGGGAGCGTGTGGTCCCTGCCTGGTCCCCACCAGGATGCGGCCGCCTCCGGATGGGAACATGCCAACCAGTTCTGGGGGCGCAGAGGATGGCACCTTACAGCCTGCACTGGCTGCGCAGATTTAAACCTCAATGTAGTGATGCACTGGCCCATCCTTCCTCCCCTGGAGCTGTTTCTCTACCCAGGTGCAGGGCGGGCTGTGGGATGGTGCCCCTGGCTCCCAGCAACTGCCACGCACTCGCCTTTCCCCCCAACACCCTTCCCTCTGGCAAGGCCAGATGCAGTGTCGGGGTCAGACCCTCCCAAGGGAGTAAGCTTTGGTGGCAGCTCCGGCACCAGCACCTCCACCCATCCTTCCATGGGGACCAGCTTGTGCCCTGCAAAATAAGCTGCTCATAACAAAATTGAACACAAATCACTTAAACCAAGGCTGACTTTACTTGCAGAGAATCTCCCTCCTGCTAACACCGAAGGGCTGCAGTTAAAAGTTAACCAGGGCAGTTATCGGCTCTTGCTGGGCAGAGTCCAGTGGCTATTTTGTTTTCCCTGGGCACTGTCAGGGATGAAAGTGCCAATGCCAAGAGCAGTGTCATCTGCAGCAACAGGGGCATCGATCACAGTTTCCCTTCCTACAGGCGAGCACAGACCTTGCCAGAAATATATTAGTCACTGTAGTATACAAAGACTGTATGCATCCCCGCCTGACTTTTCATGGAAAAAATCTCTCAGCAGCTTCTCTAGAAGGCAGAGGACACCCAAAATAACAAGATACTGGAAACAGGCATCCAGTCCCCATCTACACTCAGTCCCTGTGCCCAAGGCAAAACTTTTCACTGCCCCCAGGGCAAACAGAAGAGCCTCCTGCACTGCCTGGCCCATCCAACACAGGGTGGAAAAAAATGGGGAAAAGATGCAAAGCTGGGCTGGTGGGATTGTAATGGCACGAAACCCAGTGGTAGGTTTCAGTAGGAGTCAAAAAACATCTTTACCAAGATTTTTTTATAAGCTTCATGATACCACCTAACACTGCTCAAGCAATATCTAATGAGCACCCCAAACCAAGAGTGTACACCCCAGACATGGTGCTGAGCACAGGCCAGGATGAGCTCAAGGCACCACCATCACCTTTGTCCAAGTGGCTCCCAGCTCTCCTGGAAACAACAGCTCCAGCTCCAGCCTACGATGGCCCCAAGAGAGGAGGCAAAAGCAGCTCTGCACTTTGTGAACACCACTTAAAAGACATTAGGGCTGAGTTGAAAGCAAAGCTTTCAAATTACCGCCCCAATCTGATAACAGCCGTCTTCCCTGGACGTTGCTGCTCAATCAGAGACCCCTCTCAGGTTTTGCTGGGCGTTTTTCCCAAATCAAAGTGCTGATAGAGAAGGGCCAGGAGAGGGATGGGGCTTCTTCCCCCAGGAGAGGGGGTGCCTCTCCGGTTGGGGGCCGTGAAGGCAGCTCCAGCACCCACAGTCACCATGTATCCTGTCCCTACCACAGTCCTCTTGGCCCTGAAGGATCTGGTCCTTTCCGTAGGGATGGTTTCTGCTCCTGCACAGCCTCATAGTCAGCCCACAGCTCCATGGCACCAGCTTCCTACAGTCATCCCACCACTGCTTTTAGTCTTCATTGTTACCCCTGTGCTCCTGATGCTCTGTGCCTTGTATGTGGCCTCAGGGCTGGGTCCTACCTTGCAACCACGCTCAGTCACTTGCAGCAACCCAACCTGTGGATTCTCCTGAGACCTGCCCCCTGTGTACAGTCACTCCACCAGCTCTATCCCCTCCATCATCTCCTGGTCTTCACTTGACCTTAAAAAATCCCCTTCTTTCCCCAGTCCCAAGGCCTAACTCTCCCCTGTCCGTCTGCTCCAATCTCTCATCTTCATGGGTAGGAGTCCCACGGGTTGTCTGCGGGGACACCTGACGTGGTGGAGACAGCCCCCACCCCATCACCATCCCCAAGCCCGGGATGCTGCCAGCCCGTCGGGTACCACACGAGTGGCCGAGGGTGAGCGGGAGGAGTGGGATGCCTAACGGGCCCGGGCGGCCACGGTGCGGTTCCAAACGGGATGGGAAAATGCCAGCGCCGTTCCCCATATTCTCAAAATACTAAGAGCCCCACGGGAAAGCCCGTTTTGGAGGAGATGCCGTTTTCCGCTCGGAGGGCATCCCCGGCCCCGGCCGCCCACGCCCGCCGCCGCCGCCACCGGTCCCTCCGGGCGCGGCTNGTTTTTTAAAATTTTTTTAAAAATATTTTATTTCCCCGTCCGGCCCCGCCTTACCTCGCAGCGCAGCTGCGGGATGAAGCCGGGGGACCCCGGCCGGTCCAGCTCCTCCGCACCCCGCGTCCCCCCGAGGGACACAAACCGCAGCCCCCCCTCCCGCCGCTGCCCGGCCCGCAGCTCGGCCAGAGCTCCTTCCCCTCTGCCCTTGGGCAAAGGCACAATTTCCAACCTTTCGGGGTCCAAATTGGGTTACCTGCATCAGCTCCTCCGCACCTTGGCAATGCAGTTAGCCAACGCTTCTGAAATCGTCACCTAAAGGGGGCTTTAGAAACCGGTTGATGGGAAATGTCACAGCAGCCACCGCCAGGCCACCACCACCACCACCGAGCACAGCACCTGCTCAGGTTGCAGCTCTGCAGCCCTGGGACAGAGGCAACGCTGCCACATGGGCACGGCCTTGAAGTCCCCAGCTGGCACCAGCCCTTTGTAAACATCTCCCATGCTTTCTCCATCCTAATTATTTGGGTTTTTTTATGGAGCACGTTCCCAACAAGCACCATTCTTGTGCTGAGCTCACCTGCAGTTTTCCAACTGACTCTTCATGGCTTCAGTCTCCAGCAGATAGGAACACCAAGGCTGGTACGAAAACCCTCTTCCTCACTTTGCTGAGACCCATCTGTGGTCACCGCTTCAGCATTGTAGAGCTGCCCAGAGCAGAGCCACGCTGCCACATGAGCTTTGCAGCTGAACACTGCTATTTTGACCAGGATCTTGAAAAACACTCTAGAAATCAAGTTTATGCACTTCCTGTGAAATAGCAGGTTCTCCAAACGTTTTATGGATTGAGCTCCTCAGCACTAATTAATGGTGCTCTGATAACAGAGCTGAGAGGGAACGAACCACCAAAACCAGTGCTCCCATGAAGCCCACGTGGCAACCTGGGTTACTTTTTGGAGTTAGGAATCCAGCTGTGATTTTAAAGACAGACACAGATTATCTGCCTACACCCACGCTGCAGCACTAATTAACAAGCTACACAAACTAGCACTGGACTACCCTCATTCCAACCACATCTTAGAGCTTCTCTCTCCCTGCCTCACCTGGCACCAGCACCTACGGGAGAACACAGACCTTCCAGCTGAGCCAGGGCTTTTGTTCAGCCAATTCCACTTTCCTCGGCCACTCTTTGCACAAGGACACGTGTGACAACAATGCTGGGACTTTGCACCATTAGACCTCTCCAACTGAATCCTGGTTTTTTCCCCCCTTCTGCCAGCACCATCTGTTTCTACAGAGTAAACAGCGACTGTAGGCAGGTTAAATGCAAGGACACGTTTTCAATGCGACTCCCCATTCTTTGCCACTTAAAACGAGCACAAAGGAGTTTCGCTTACATTTACCACTATTTCTTTATACCCCAGTGATCATAAAGCCAGCACTGATTCTGAAAATGTCACCACTAAGAGCAGGTATTTTTTTCATCGTGACTGTGCAACTCCCCTCAGCGTGTTTATAACACAGTCAAGAGAGTCTTTTCTGTTTTTTTCCCCCCCCTTCAAATCTTATTCTTAATTTCAAGTACAAAATAAAAGTGAAATGGGTGGAAACCTATGCTTTCCCTTAAGTTATTACAAACAAAATGCAAGTTTGTTCAATAGACCATGATTTATTGATGGTTATTTTGAAACACGGATGACTGAATATAATAAAAAGACATTTGTAAAAAACAACAACAACAAACAAACAGGAAAACAAACAAATATCTTTAAAGGCATCACTTGAAGGAATTGATTAAGGGGACGCCATGTGCCGGCAGTTCCTGGTGCAGCTGACGGAACAACATGGCACATTTGTTCCTCTCCTGGGTCTTGCCGAGGGTGTGGAACAGCCGGGCTTGGTAGTAGAGAACATCTCGGAGCTGCTCCTTGCAGTCCACTTTGACAAAGTAAGCCTTGGCTTCGTTGAGATTCAAGATAGCAGATTCCAAAGCTGTGGGGAAAAAAAAGGGGGGACAGTCCTATTTAAGATATTATCACAACTCCAAGCATTACAGCTCAGCTCTAAGGAGCCCAATTATACATTCCTCAGCTTTTCAAAACAATTTGTGTCTTAGCAACGTGGTCTTTCAGCCAGTTTCTGTTGTTCAGCCTTTGCTGCAAAACATGGGTGTGCAAGTACGCAGATAAACAAGAGCCTGCTATAAACACTGCATCTGCTGAATAACCAACCCCAAACTGACTGTGCTACCTGATGACCAGGTAACACACTCTGCTCTATCATTTCAACTTTTTTTAACAGGGATCGTGCAGCAGGACTCCAATATACTCTGGTTTGCACCTCTCAACTTCTGAGCAGTGTCAGGGAGAAGAATGACTCTTCATGCTACCTTCAATCTTCTTCTGTGGAGTGTAGGAAGCTGCAGAAGCCACCTGACATTTGGCCACCAAGAACATGGCACAGCCTTTGTCCAGGACAGCTCCGTGGGCCAGGACAGGTTCTATTGCTGTCTGCAGAATATTCAGGGCTTGTTCAGGAATGCCAAGGATCAGCTGGAAGAGAAATACTTGCTAGTCCAATACTGGAATCCACTGGTAAGGGCAGCGTCTTCTCAGAAGACCAACATAAACTACATTTGCTTCTAGTAACTCAATGCACTGCAGACAAGGATGTAAATTCCCCCCCCACAATCTTTTTTTAAATCAAAACTGACACGATTAGGCATGGCTTCTCCACCACAGCCAGCGCTGACAGCCACATCTCTGCCAGCTCAGAATAAACAATATAACTGGACTCCATTACGAGCGTTATTTGTAATTCAAACACATGCCAATCTGTGCTACTACAAAGCCAAAATACTAGTAGAAAGAATAACAACTGAAGAAATTAAGGCAATTTATGCTTGTCTGCTTAATTATATGCAATAACTACACACCTTAGTGATATACATGAAACTCAACTTTTACTAACTTCCTCCAAAGATTCCACATTTAGAATACACCTTCAGAATCAGTGATTTGATTCCAACAAGGCTGTGCTCTTAAATCTCACAGGAGTGAAAACCAGTATCTAGATCCCCAGAATAAATGTTGCCCCACAGCCCTGTGAAAACACCCATCAGACATACCTGGGAGAAAGCCAAGTTGAGCACGGTTTCGGAAGCCAAGTACTGGAGGCTGTACTCCCGAGACAGGGCGAGAGCCTGCAGCAGGACAGGCAGCGCGATGGTGTGACAGGAAGATCTCCAGTAGAGCTCTGCTATCGACAGCAGCACGCTACCCAAAACAGGGGGGGAAGAAATGTCAGGATTTTCTTCTGATGAAAAACATCCACCTGTTTCCCAAATGGTATTGATTTTAATATGAATTATGTTACTGCACACGTGACAAACTTCAATTACACCCTTAAGAGGAGCTGCTACCAACACAGAAAAGATTAAACTACCCTGAAGGTTAGCACAAAGGTATGGCTAGACACATACATTTCTATTTCCTACTTATTTTGGATGCAGCATTTCCCTCTCCCATAAGTCTTCCTAAAACTTTAAAATAAGTTTATTGCCTTTTAGTTTACACATTAAAAATAACTAGGTTTCAATTCCACAATATTTTAAGGATTTCCCCATATCATGATTAATAGATGAAGTTACTGTGTAATCTCCAAATCACAGCAGGTGATCTGAAGACTAGTGAAGTCTGAACACAAACTGAAATTACTGAATCTAATCACTGCAAAGTGTCTTTAATACTCTGGAAATGAAATTCTTCTTACCTAATCACCATCTCAGTGTTCTTGATCTTCTGGCAGTGGATCAACAATTTCTGCAAAAGTTTGTGTGCCTCTGACATTTGATTTTGGGCTTTCAATACAATGGCTTTTCTGCCGTGGTAAAAAGAAAACATCACTGATTGGATTTTTTAGATTTTAGATACAATTCTGCTCTTCAATAAGTACATAAGGTCTCTATTTTATGACTTCTGTTTCTTGCAACTGCAGAAAGGTATTCTGACAAAGTGTGTGCCTTCTAGATATATGTGAGAAAATTGGATACCTCCAATTCCAGCTGGACAACTCCCAGGCAGAAAGGCTCAAACTCATAAAACAGATTTAAATAGAAAACAGGTATTGCCAAAAACCAAAGGCCAAACAGGCAAACAGAAGTGGGAAGGCATGCAAGCAAGAAAGCAAAGGTAATTATTTGGAAGAAAACCAGGTATGGGGCAAAGTAGCTAAAACCCACTTGCACTAACAAGGACATGGAGCAACATGGAAAGAGTGAGAATAGGGAAAAAAAAAGAAAGAACTACACAGCAGTAGGGGATGCATAAACCACCCCGAACCCATACACTGAACAGAATATTTAAAGATCAGGGAAATCATAAACAGTCCAATTCCAGAAGGACAAGTATCAGGTCCCACAGCTTGAATACTGCTCTGCTGGCTTACTGGCATTGGGTTTGTTTTTAAGTGTTTTGCCTCACTGAAAAATCAACAAGAAATTGCTTTTGACAGTGAGTTGTTTTTCCTACTCACCAAATACCAATTTTTAACCCTACCTATTTCTAACGTGTCGTTTCCATTTAGAAACAAAATGACATTAAGGTGGAAGAAAAAAAAAAATGATGCTGTCCCATTTTGTAGGTGTAGAAACCAGGACACAGCTGAAGCTCTCACGCAGCAGAGCTGAGACCAGGCCTGAGATCCTCAGCTATTTGCCATGAAATTCCTCATTGTGCTCAGGTTTGAGTAGTTGCCAGGGCAGCTCTTGAAGCAGTATCATGCGTTCTCACAACAGATCTACAGCTCTAAAACAACACCAACTTCAGCAGTGCTATCCCTATTCTTAAAACAACTAGAAATCACTATTGCAGGACATACTCTAATGGAATAAGCACTGCAGGTTGGACAACGTGGCCGGAATTAGTTCTGGAATGGGAAGAACGTGTAAGCACACGTGACTGTCAGCAATGGTTTTGCTAAATCTTTCATTCTCTTCATAGGACACACCTGCAAGTGTATGCAAATTCGTGCTCTCTTACCTGTACACACCTTCAATGCTGTTAAGTGCTGTAATTCCTGCTACAAGAGAATCTGCTATGTGATATCTGCCATCATTCATGGCTCTCTCAAACTGTATTTTCTGATCAAACAGCATCCAAAGCTAAACAAAGAATATCCAGGAACAAGTTTTAGAAGCTGTGCCTGTTCATTTTCTAAGTTAGAACTTAATTTTTATTTTCCCCTGTGGATATTTATGTCTAGACACAACTAATTCCACTGTTCAATTACCAGATTAACTAAATTACTGTCCTTAACAGAAACGCTCAGGTCTGGCTCAATGTTTCAATACCAAAGCTACCTATTTGACTGCATTTTAAGTAAAAGAGCTCTTTTAAATCATTACTAATGCCTTGAAACTACAGTAGACTTGTTCTGTAGCTAAAAGAGAAGGACCAAACTGTATCTAATGCAATCTTGAACACTTCAGTGTAAATACAATCTTACACACTCGTATGTTAATGTGTTTCCCAGAGTCACACAAAACCCAGCCTATTCTCTCAGTTATTTCTGGATTGTAGTGAATCAAAATAAGCAGCATTAATTAAACAGAATTTTGAAGCTCAAGTCAATGCAGAGCATTTAATTCCCGTACATGCTCATGAAGGAGGTGTGTATTCCTCTGTCAATGACATTTCTATTTAAACAGCTTTTCCTTAGGAGGCAAGATAAATACCTCTGCAGTCCTAAGATAACAGAGGCATCTTTTTCATGCTTTTTGTAGAAAAGTTTGTTGTACAGCTTTCCTGTGAGGTCATGAGCCAAGTGAAATCAGCAAAGGTATATCCCAAGGCATAAAGGGGAAAGAATTCAGATGCAATGGAATTCCGATCCTGTTGTCTCATAGCTACATAATTTACAGGCTAAACTCTAAATACTCTACCTGTGCATGCTGACTGTTGGGAGGGAACCTTTCCTTTAGGTGTTTCAGTATTTCAGAAGCAGCTGCAAAATACCCCTGTAACACAGAAACAGCTCTGATTAACGTACGCTGGGGCAGGCACCGCTCCCCGTGGTTTCAACCCAACCTCCATAGAAAAAACTTGCCAAGCAAAAAACCCTGTATGTTCTTCGCCCCCAGTGCAGACATTAAAGGCAGAACAAAACAGGAGCCGAGTCTCACACTCCCTGTTGATAACACCCACACGTCCTCTCGCCCAAATGCTGTTCCTGCCAGTAGCCACAGAGCTCACCTGCTCCGCGTGCAGCTCAGCCAGGTGACACAGCACCACAGCGAAGGACTCGGTGTTATTCTGCTGAACGCCCACGTTCACAGCCTCCAGACTGTTCATGCTCAGCAATGTTTGGGCTTGTTGAAGTGCCATGGTGCTTGTGCAAGAGAAACAGTCTTTTAGCTTTCAAGCAACAAACAACCACCATTTTTAATGTATGGTCTTGTTATGACAACACTCTACGTTTTCTGGTAAGGCAGGGGCCTGGAGAAGAATGAGAACTTGTAAAACAGCTGCTCTCCAGGAACCTTGGACTCTGCAGGCAGAGCAAGTACTACACAGACTAAGGACAATGCTGACAATGGGAGCACAGGAACAATTTACGCACTCTTTGCCACTACTAAATGGAAACTCAGTCTCTTCTCCAGTATGAGTTTTAAAGGAACACAAGAGAATGGAAATAATTGCACACAGCCTGTACTGAATCAGAGCCTGATTGCTTTATTTTAATGCACTGGAGAGAGAGAGTCACTTGTTACACCTATATAAATAACTCCAAATGCATTATGTGCTAACAAGTACAGTGAGCTAACCCAAGAGTTCAAAAGAAACAAAATACCTGCGGCCGTACAATCTCCAAATGGCAGTCTTCTGGGCTATACTAATATCAATAAGCTCTGACAAGCTGTGTTTCCAGTGCAACAGATCAGAATCTTTTAAGGCATCCATTAGTTTGTTGGCAGCCTTTCCTGCAAAAGCTCTTTGCTGAACCAAGGACTGTATTCCCAGGGAAGCAAGGTACTGGGGAGAAGACAAAAAAACCATACCAAAAGCACTGAAAGACAATAGAGTACACTGGGATTGCAAATTACACCGGAGCAAAAGTTCTAAACTAAGAAACAAATCCCAAAGACAAAGATGTGATGTTATTCAGCACAGACAAAGGAACGCTGCTCCAGGCATTGCTTTAAATACCCACTTATGCACACCCACACATATGTGAATGACATTTTGTTAGATTTGAAAGGTAATTTCCACTCCCACACACACAAGTCTTAATGAGGATGACAGGACTTGTACCTGGATTTCTCCAGTGAGGAAAAAGCTGTGAAAACACAGAGCCTTTCCCCCCCTTCCCCACCAACCGGCCATGTCTGCCCTCATCTCCCATCATCAGCAGTTTAATTCCTTTTAAAACAATTCTCTTAACAAAAAGATTACAGATACTGGGGAAGACAGAACTAAGCATTAACAGCCAACAGATCCACAGCACAAAACTATTTAAGGGGAGGGCTGCCGTGCCAGATTTCACAGCTGGGACAGAGCTATACAAGTAAACTTGTGTTCAAAGCCCTGCCAGAGGCATCAGCTCTGAGCTCCAGGGAAGGCAGAGGCATGAGAACCTCCCCTGAGCAGCAGCACATTGTGCTACAGGCCTAAGGCCAACGTGGTGGATGGGGCCAGGCTAGTAGCCACAGAGAGATTTTCTGCCTGAAAAATAAGCAAATTAGAAGGAAAAATAGTGAGCCTTGCAATAATGCATTGGCTTTAAAGCAAATGAACTCTGGTTTGTTAATACAAAGAGTAAAGATTATAGAAACAGCTAGATTTTGGAGTGTTAAAATTGACTTGTTTAAATTCAGTCACATATTTTGAACAGACCAGCCACAAAACCCTATCACACACTCCCCTCATGGCATGTTTGTCCTGGAATAAAGTTAAGGATAAATGAAACGGACTTACCGGCAAACCAAAATGTAAAGATTTGTTTACAGAGTGCTCCAGCAGAACACAGCTATCGAATATCTTCTGCTCCAGGATGTACAACCAGCTCTAGCAAGGAAAAGAAAGTTAAAATCTCATTGCAAGTAGCTAAGGGCTGCAGCACTGTTCTCTTACTTTTTGCACAGAATGCACAAAAACTCACTGGAAAAAAGAAAGCACTTCAAAATTAAAATACCAAGGAAACCATTAAACGCTGCACAGCAGAATCTATCAAAAGTGCAGCTGGGCTGGGACACTGGCTCGACAGCAGCCAGTGCTGGAGGTTCAGAGTAAGGCACAGAAACCCATCATCAGTTAATGTGGAAAGCAGTATCTCAGGAGTTTGATACCACTGATGCCAATTCCTTATACCAACAATGTTAACTGCAGAACAAAACACGGAGGAATCTAAATCTTTCCCTACTAATTTGTGTTTGCTCAAAAGCAGGCCCATTGCTCTTTTAGAATAAAACAGAGAGTAAGGAGGAAGTTTATTAATTACTTTGTCTCTTTAAAACATACAAGATTAAATTTCAAGTTTAGTTCTGAGACCACAACTCCTGTTTGAGAAAGTAATCCTGAGCTGCAGCACAACCACCCCATGACCTCCCTACAGTTTGTTGCTCTGGGTGACCCACCTGCTGGACAGTTGTATTTAAATTACTGAAGCAGTTGATAAGACACTATTGTAAGAGCAGTTTTGCAACAGTTCACTGAGCAAAGGCTCGAATAACAGAGGCAAAGGTGACTTAACCTCTGTTTCAACACAGCTCCCTTACCAGGCAATGCTGCAAGCAAACGTGGTCGTTAGACTCCTGTGCAATTCGGATGGCTTCCTGAAGCGCCAGTTCAGCCTGTTGGCTGTCGGCAAACAGAAAGGGAAAACAAATTAGTGTTCCCACAGTATTTAACATACAACATTACAGAGGAATATTGACCTAAATTATGCATATCGCACTCAGAAGATAACTTGGATTTAATAGACTGCTGAGAAAGCCTCTATTTTCCTCCGAGCACTTCAGGAATATATTCTAGAGGACAATGAGCAAGACAGCATCTGCAAACCACTACAGAAATGCAACTGTAACCCCTCAGTGGGCTTTCAAACCCCTCACATGCCAGCATGCCACGTTTTGTTTGAAGAGGGGTGATGTTCAGTATCTGTCTGCGCAGACAAAGTTGTTGCTCTCCATTTTGCAAACGTCCTTCCCAACTCCAGCCCTTCTGCATGACGCATCCCGGCAGCGGTCAATAAACGCAAACCATACATGGAGATGGGTCACCCAGCTTTATCAATAAAATAACACCCACCCCTAGGGCATTTTAAGATTAAAAAAAACACAGATGGCTCTTTTTATTTTAATTACTCTTTTTTCCAGATCATCAGCTCTATGTTGACTTACATGTTAACTGAAAACTGACCACATGTCCTTGGGAATACAGCTGAAAATAGGCAACCGTGTCCACTGACCTTTCTGAGGTCATGGCAACGTAGCAATGGAGAACTTAAAAACCTAGGAAACAGTTCCAGCCGGACACAGACAAATGTCAACACTCACCCCACTGTAGATGGCTCAGTTATTATGGAAACCAAATAAATGTCACAACAAAAACCAAACCAAAACAAATCAAGATTCCTAGAAAATTCCAACCCAACTACGGCTGTTATCAAATTAGAGAAAGACCATTCTTCTCCCGAACAGATTTTCAGAAGGAACAGATCTACCTGACAGCTCTTAGGAGGTGCAACCAGATGGATTTCAGTGGTGTGGTACAATATATCCACTTACTAGTGGCCAAACCGACAGTGCAGCGCGGCCAGATTGAGAGCGGCGTATCTCAGGCTCCGGCCGTAGCCTTCATCCCCGTTGCTCTTGCTTTCTGCTCCGGTGAGAATCAAACGGTCAAAGTAATGAAGGAGGCTGTGTGTTGAACTGAAGACATCTTGCACTCTGAGACTATTTAAGTAGCTTAAATAATGCTAGAAATCAAAGCAAAGTCAGCTGTAACTATACATAGCCATTAAAACAAAGGTTTTGGTTTATACTTGCTATGTATCTTACTGAGAAAAGCTGCCTAACAAGCACAGCTGTGAAATACTGTGTGGTCAGGAAAGTGCCTGATGAGAAATTGCAGCCATACTGATCCTACCTGTGGCTGAATTTCTGTAACCTTGGATAAAATTGGTTGTTTTCCCTAACGAGATCTTCCAATTGGTGTCCCATAGGCCAAGATCTGGCCATCAGGATTATCCTACCCAGCCTGAAAGCTGTGCATAGGCAGCATCCCTGTACTTATGTGCTAAGTGAGGGGGGGAATGGAGATGCAATTCCCACTGTGTCTGCACTCAGGAAGACACTCAAAAGCACAAGCACTGCTTCCAAACACTGCACAGATAGAAAGGAGATGCTAAAACTATGTATTTTCTTCTGGGCATTGAGACCTGGGCAGGAAAACCCTCAATGTCAGACCAACAGAACACTGGAGAGGACTTGTGGAGTTGTGAGGACCAGCCTCTGCTGTGGCAGCACCTTCAAGGATATATCCCCAAATGGGAGCAAGGAAAATCCTGTCTGCCTCAGCCCAGGGCTACTGGAAGGAGGAGTTAGAAAGTAAGACAGGAGAGAGTTGACTGAGAATTCATGGAACTTCCTCAATAAGTTGTCAAAACAGGCAGCAAATGCTCACAGCACAGGTCTGGAACCAGCTCTCACAAGGAGTTGCCTGTTGCTTTCAGTATAAATTGATACTATGCCCCAGAAGCAAAGTGGACATCAATAAACAAAATCAACAGATACTGCACTTAATACTGACATTTAAACTAGGGGAGTATGAGGCCTGAAATTTATAAAGAAAATGTGTGCAA
The DNA here is from genome assembly GCA_013400375.1 of Thinocorus orbignyianus. Classification (NCBI taxonomy): domain Eukaryota; kingdom Metazoa; phylum Chordata; class Aves; order Ciconiiformes; family Thinocoridae; genus Thinocorus; species Thinocorus orbignyianus. The sequence goes on along the minus strand of VXBW01005891.1, from coordinate 216,952 downwards.
AAAGGAATGAGTTTTAGATTTAGTTCAACAAGAATGAGCTCACATAGTCCCACCAAAATTAAGAGGATTATATCGGTGCATAAAGCTAGACGTGAAGTACTCAGCTTAATTAGGGTTCTGTACCTTCACGAGTTTCAGTCTGAATTATTAAACATTTACATGCAACTTGCTCACATTTTTATCATCTGCTTATATTTCAATATAGAATAAATTACTCCCAAATAATCCCATCCTAGAGATAAGAAATCCCTTTACAACCATTCTGGATGAAGGAAAAGATACTTACTGCTTCAGCAAAGTCTGGATTAAATTTTAACAAATTGTTCAATTCCTTTTGTAAAGATGCTGGAGTAAGAGCCTTTGTTTCATCATTCTTTAATAAAGAAGCCTGGAATAAAAATTGCAAAGTAAAAGTAAGATAAGTAACTCCATCTAAAGGGTTAGGAATGTATGTTGATACACGCTTGTCAGTTTGTTACCTGCTTAAAGAGAACATTAAAGACGATTTTGTAACACTTCCATCTAGTCTATTATGATGGTGAAACATCAGTTTTATTCTATACTACATTATAGCATTCACTTTCCAGAGATCAAAGAGACCACAGAAAATAAAGGCTTATTCAAATGACTGTTTAAAAGTACTTACAAGAATTCTGTTTCTCTTTGAAGAACTAACACAATGGATTGATCACTGGAATTACTAGTATCTTTCCACAAAAAAAACCCCATGAAATTAAACAAAAGTAAATCCATAGTTTGCTTCAGCAAGTAAATCAATGAATTAGAAAGTAAAATAATCTAGTTACTAGAATAAGCATTACTGAATAATAAAAAGACTTCCAATTTCAGAACCCTCCTAAACAACAGAATTCCTCCATAATACTCTAATAAGGAGGGAGAAAAATCATACACACTGGTAACATGCTCTACATAAATCACACCAGCTAAAAACCAATGTATAACAGTGTGTCAGGGCAGTTAAAATCCACACCTTGCACCAGATCACTGCAGTCTGTCTTGTTTCCTCATTACACCCCATTTCTAACTCTGCTCCTGGATTAGGGGGTCCCTATTCTGCAGGTGTGTGGGGAGGCTGAAGTGCCACAACTGGAGCTGGATCACAGGGGTCTGAGTGGCACTGATGCCAGCAACCAGAGTGGGGACCACAGGTCACAGAGGCCCGTGTGTCTGTGATGCCAGCAATGGGAGGAATTGAGAGTACACGTCAGTGGGTGACCACTGGTGAACATCAAGCTGGACGAGGCAGAAAGCTGGACAAGCAGCTTGAGAGCCAAGTATTAAAACAGCCATAAGACTGGGCTGGACATGTTTCTCTGAAGGAGACAACTGGAGGAAGTTCAAGCCAAGAAGGAGGTCCCAAGCCAACTGATGGAGAGACATCAGGCCTTTGGGTCAACTGAGAGATGCATCTGTATGTGTACTGTGTCTTTGTGCTGGAGGCAACTGGAGACAAGACAATCCCAGGGCCAGCTCCTTGATAAACAGAGCATGTAAGCCCAGTTACTGGTGGAATCAAAAGGGACAGAGCTCGAGCACATAAGTGTATATTTCACACCTTCATCCTCATCAGCCAGGAACAGGGTAACAGAAGCATGCTCAGCCTCACCACTGGTTGGCACTGAGGGGTCACGGAGCTGCAAGAGCCTTGCCACTGGATTCAACAACCCCTAACAGTAAAGATCCTAATGGGACTGGGAGGTTACATTGAACTTTTAATACATAATGTTTTGTATACATTTTAAATGCATTTTAGGTTTTTTTAGCAAGCAATTATAAGCATGAGGTACATTTACAGATATTCATGCCCGTGTGTATTTCTGCTCTGGTTTGTATTTACCAGCTGGAATAATCAACAAAACTGCAGATTTCAATGACACCAAATCTGAGGAGATTAGTCAGAATGGAAGTGACCTTCTCAGAACCAAACACCAGCACAGGGTGCACACACCTAGATAAAACACTTTTAGCCCCAAGTGCTCATGCTGAGCAACTGCAGGCAAGATATCAACAAATCTTTAACAGATCTAAGAAAACATTATGTCTGACAATGTGGATAAAATTGAAGGTGGAATTCATGTTATGGATCATTTACTCAACTTCATTCAGAATTAACATACCTGCTGAGAAAGAAAATACTCTGCCTGTTTCTGGGAAAGAGGCCCACTGCAAGATATCTCTTCTTCCCTGGTAAGAAGCACTCTAGTTAGAAACAAGGGCAATGAAACAGAATACAAGGAAACACATTTCATTAGACATTCCACACTTTTGCTTTGTAAAGTTTCATGGGATAGTGGAGCTCAACAGAATGAAAGCAAACTAAAAGGAAAAAACTTAAATAGAATCTACTAAATCAAAGCTATCAATCAAAATTTCACAGTTTAGTTGTAACCTTCAACCCACACAGCCCAGTGTCAATATGAACGTCACCCAAAATACAGGTGAAAACCCAAAGAAAAACAGCCAATAGAAGATTTGTGGTTGACACATTCAAATGGCTTTGCTCTGATTTTCCTTTCTTCCATAGGTAGTCACAAAGAAATGAACTGGCACTTTGGCCACATGCATCACTCCAGACGAGAGCTGTTCTGTGAGAGCAGGAAGAAGTTTATTCCACGGAAAGAGAGCAGCTACAGCATACAGCCAGACTCCCAGAGCTGCTACCTGACTCATGCTGTAGCAGAACACACACTAGCACAACTTTGTATACAGACAGTTTAGAAAGTACATTTTAAACATACAGATACACAAAATCTTTTAGGATTATTCTTATAATCCTGGAACATCTCTTTAGCAGGTGAAAAGTCTTGATATTTGCTTCTCATGAGCTTTTATTTGGGAAAGGACAAAAAGAGAAACCAAAAACATTTCCCTTAACTTCTTAGTGAGCAAACTTCCCTTGCTGGAAGCAGAAGTGACCTCTCCAACTGTTTTTGCACATCACACACCAGAGCACAACCAGAGCAGCTGCTCAGGGGTGGGCTGTCCAGAAGGGAGCTGGGGCTGGAGATTCCCTGAGTGCCCATGAGAACAGGGCACCGCCATCTTCTACCAGACAGCGAGCAGGACTGCTGCCGTGTACAAGAGTTACCACACGGTGGCACCAAGGACACGGGTGGAGAGGCCACCCGGCTCCACCAGTGCCTGTGGGGCTTGAAAAACCACACGAGATTACAGCACGCTACATCTCAGCACTGCAGCTGAAGTCGTTACTGACAGGACATGCTCTAGATGGAGTCTGGAAGGTTTAACAGGAGTAGAACCTTGAGCTGGACAAAGCTTAAAGCTTAAGTTTCTTCTGATGTGCACAGGGGTAATCTCAAATAAACTCAATTTCTTCCGATGTGCACAGGGGTAATCTCAAATAAACTCAATTTCTTCTGATGTGCACAGGGGTAATCTCAAATAAGACTAATTCTCTTAAGAAGTGGGAAAGACTTGAACAATATATCACCTTAAAGGTACATCAAGTTCTTCTTTCTCCATTTTCCCCTCCAGCTCCTCTGTATTTGTCAGTTCCATGTCATTCTCATCAGCCCCATCCTTTTTCTCATCGTTTTGAAAGTACTGCTGAAGGGCAGTGTAAAGTTTATAGACCTGGCTGAAAGAAAGCTTATTGTATGCCAAGATCATATGGCGCAGGAACAGACCTGCAAAAGAAAACATCTATTATGACAGTTGTCTGTGAGGTTGTTGCTTCAGAAAGGAGACTAGAACTCATAATAAGAAAGGTAAATTGTATTATTCCATTTTGTTTACATGCCTCATCTCAGCCCTCCAGTTGATAAAACTCAATTTGGCAGGGTGTAAATCTGGTATTGATTTAGTGGTAAATCTCACGGACTATCTGAACACAGAAAAACTGTCAGAATCAGTAAAAACTGCACAACATGCAAAATTACTGATAAATATGAAATATCTGAGGCATAACAAAAATAGTATTGTATGATCTTTACACCACCCCAAAAAGAACAAAGCTGTATCCTGAGTGAATTACATCAGCGACAGACATCACATCAAGCACAGTTTATGGATAACAAATAGTTACCTACTACACTTGTTTTATGAACTTCTGGCTCTGTCCCTGTAAATGAATCTGAAAGGTCATCAAAAAACTGTTCCATATCTTTCAATTCTCCTTCCGCCATAAGCTTTAACCTAAATAGAGAAAGAAAAGTCACACTTTTGGGGCATATACATCAAATAAAATACTCTTCTATTTCAGGTATAGATGAGTAAACACAAACAGAATCCTGAGACAGCTAATTCATTAGGCCCAGGTTTTTATACTCATGAGCCAAATCAAAGTATAATAAATACTATTAATAAGCCAAGTACTAATCAGGTTTGATTTTTCCTCCACTTTTTAAACAGTTCTTTTAATAGAGAGCAATTAGATTGTGATACTTCTAACTATTAAGAACCCAAAGTAGACTGATTCTTAAAACTGTTAAGCAAGTTAGCTAATGTCAAAACAGATCTTGTGTATCAAGCTTTAAAACAGATGGCTTCGACATTTGGTTTGTGCATGTGTCAGAATTTATTTAAGAGAGTAAAGAAAGACAGAGAAGTACTTTTTTTCTCCAAATATACTTTTTTAAACTACACATTTACACATTTTAGAGCACTTCTAAGGAAACATGAGAGTCGCTAAAGGTAACCCCTATAGGTAACACCTTCCACAACATTTTTGATCACAGCGACTGTGTTTTCACCTTCCCAACATGGACCACACGAAGGGAGGCATCAACCAAACGGCGCAAAAGGTTCTGTAGTCCTCAGAATCAGGGAAGCCCACCTGGGGGGTCGGTCCCCGGCCCTCAGGAGCCACCCCCGACCTGGGGCCGGTCCCCAGCCCTCAGCAGCCACCCCCCACCCCTCTCCCGGCAGCGAGGGCCGGCTGTGAGGGCTCCCAGAGGGCAGAGAGGGGCGGTTCTACCGACGGCGACCACCTGATGTGCACGGAGCTGGCCAGGTGAGGGCAGGACTCCTCGATAGCCTTGCGCAGTCGCGACAGCGGCATGTCAGGACCCTGGGGAGGGAGGACAGCGACAAGTCGCGACAGGCCGCAACACCAGTGACCCCCTGGCGTACTCCCCACCCCCTTCAGGCCTAGGCCCGTCCCAGACCTGCAGCAGCGGCAGCAGCAGCCGGTTGAGCCGCCGCCGCTCCAGCAGGCCCAGCTGCGCCCCGGCGCGGCCCAGTTCGCTGAGGAGAACCAGCAGCGCCATCTTGTACGGGGTGACCCAGTCCTTGATGCCGAAGACATTGGCGTGCACCACGCCGTTGGTCATCATGGGGTTGAAGTAGAGGCTCTCATGGACGCTCGCCATCTCGGCACCCCGGGAAACCCGCCTCGCCCGCCGGCCAATCACCACCGCCGCCGCCATCACGTGGGCCGCGCCGCGGCCAATCAGAGGCGGAAGTATGCGCCGCCCCAGCCGGGCCGGCCGGTGATCCAAGCCCTGAGGAGACGTTCCGGGCAGACAAGGTTCCGGATGGAGGGTGGGAGGGCAGCGGGTCTCCGCCGAGTCGCCGCCGCAGCCCAGCAGCTTGTCACACAGAATCATAGAATGGTCAGAGTTGGAAGGGACCTTAAAGATCATCAAGTTCCAACCCCCCTGCNCCTCCCGTGACCTGCTGGTCATACTTCCTTTGATGCAGTCCAGGATGGGGTTGGTTTCTGGGCTGCCAGTGCGCACTGCTGGCTCATGTTGAACTTCTCATCCATCAGCACTCCCAAGTCCTTCTCCTCAGGGCTGCTCTCCAGCCATTCTCTGTCCAGCCTATGTTTGTGCCTGGGATTGCCACGTCCCAGGTGTAGGACTCTGCACTTGGCTTGGTTGAACTTCATGCAATTTGCACTAGCCCACCTCTCCAGCCTGTCCTGGTCCCTCTGGATGGCATCCCTTCCCTCCAGTGTGTCGACCATGCCACCAAGCTTGGTGTCATCAGCAAACATGTCTCCAACAAAGATGTTAAATAGTACTGGTCCCAGTACTGACCCTTGCGGGACACCACTTGTCACCAGCCATCTCCTCCATTGACACCGGCCTATGTGCTTGCTGCTCCTACCACAGCCCGTGGGGACAGTGGATGGTGGCTCAGTGGGCCAGGGCCCACACCGTGACCCTATCAGGTCTTGGGGACAGCCCATCGTGGATGTGCCACAGCCCTCTGAGGAAGGTGTGACTGCCACCAGCATCCTCGGTGCCGTGTGTCCTGGTGAGGACAGCCACACGGAGGAGGCTGGGTCACCACGGCTGGGTGAGGACGTGGTGCTTCTCCACAGCCGGGACATACAGGGAGACGTCAAATTAATTGCAATCAAGATATTTCCAGAGGTAAGTTTTTATTTTCTCAATAACTTGTTAAAGTGCTTCACTAAGGCCTCACATTCCCAAAGAAAATGCTCCCAATTATGATAACAGTCCTCATTTTTGCAAGTGAGAGCGAAACAAGACTGGGTATGGTTGTACATCTGCATGTCCCTGGGGATTTCGGTTGAGCTGCTCCTGATTCACGCCCGGGGGTGGAGAGAGGAGGAGGCAGCGGCAAATCAAGCGTGCAGTCGTTTTCTAGAATACATTTACATTTAAGAAACTTAATGTTGTGTTTAGCTGCTGCTGGCATAATTAATGATAGCTTCCTAGCCTTCAATGAACTGCGTACTCATTGAACTACACCCGAATATAAACCCAAGGAAATAACTGCAGCTATTGTGTTACAAAGGTCAATTTACAGGCAGTTCCTGAAAATAAAGTATGATGGCTTGGGTGGAAACACGGAAAGGGTGGCGGGGCTGGGCGGGGAGATGGAATCAAGGCCAGGCTGCAGCCAGCGGGTGCAGAACTTGTAGGAAAAGGGAAAAAACGCCAGACCTCTGGTTCTGACATTTCCATGCAGGGCTCTGAAGCCAACACGTGAGCGCTGCTGATGACCCTTGGGACAGAGAACACTCACAACATGCCTTTTAGCCATGTTTCAAATAAAAGCATAGACCTGAAAACCCACCCTCCAAATAAGCAGCAACAGATGGTTTTGGTCTTATTAATTTCAAGATTAGATACTAAGTCATCTTTTTCTTCTTCCCTAAAATCGGCTGGTGCCCTGGAGGAATGTGGCTGAACTTGTGAAAGATGAAATGCCACCGGCTGGGCCTGGGGATCCACGTGTCTTTGTGCAGTGCTCCCTTGTCCAACCAAGTCCCTGTCACCTGAAAACCTTCTCAAAGGTAATTCCAAAGTAAAGTGCATGTCTAGTAGAAAAAGTGAATACTGTAATGATTCTCCCCGTAGGTATTAGTATCCAATCTGAAATTCCCAAATAAAGCCCAGAGCCCTGGCGTACTTAAAAAAAAAAACAAAAACAAAAACAAAAACCAACCACACTTTACTGTAAAATTCTGCAAGTTGTTATATTTAAAAGAAATTACTATTCTTGGTAAGAATCACTTCTCTACCTCGCTCTCTTGGTGACGTGTGAGACCTTGGGGGATTACTGAGCTGTGGCGAGTCATCACCCCTTATTATTTCACGGCAGAAATAAACGTGACATCCAGCATTAACAGATTTAAATCTTTTAATGCTTCTTTGGCACAATCCTGATGGCTCAGTGAGGGCAAGTGTTTTATTAATAGAACCCCTGCAAATGCTACTTCTCAGCCACAGAGCAGTCAGCGGAGTTAAAGTTCCTTGTTTAAAAACAATGTGCATGGTTTCAATTGAAGGAGGGTAATGCATGAAAAGTGATCTCAAATCACATGTTAAGAATATGATTCATCAAGTTCTGTCCAAATTAAGGTAGGAGAGGCAACTGCAGCTGCCAGCACAGTCACCAGATCTCGGCTCTGTCAGGCCCACGTTCCTCCCTAAAACATCTGTGTTTGGGAGGATTTCTTGTTGGCAAGTCCTTGACAGAGCTAAAGGGAAAAAAAAAAAAATGAGGTTTTGCTCAGTTTGGCTTATCTGTGGGACAGAGCTTTTACCCTGCTCACAGCGACTGCATGAGGAGCTTTCCTGTGTCAGTGTAAGATGATTAACAAAAATATGTGCCTAATTTGGTACTTCAAGGGGGACTCTGAACCAACAGAGTTCAGGTGACACAGAAGTTTTAAAAAATCAAACTCTACTGTTATCTCTTAAGGTGTATTAAGGCAGTCTCTTGCATGAGAAATATGGGAAATGTGCCATTGCTTCTTCCAACGTTGTATTCCCAAGGCTTTTCTGCTGTCTTTTCATTTGCTGTGACTAAAATCGCAAGCTATTATTCAGGGGGGAAAAGTGACATTTTTTATCAAATCAAAAGTTGATAACACATCAAAAGCTTGTCAAGGAGCGTAAGCATTTCCAGAAAGAGATGGCCTGATTTTGAATTAAGATACCGTGTCAGTGCAAATCCAGAAGTTGGGCTGCACGAAGTATCTGCTCTTGATGCTGAAGATGCCAAGACCGTGCCAGTCTTGTGGCAATTACATACTGATTTATTTTCTTTTGGACTCAGTTCTTGCTTCTTGGCTTGCTCCAAAAATAGATCCTTCCTGCAGAAACTAGTGAACATTACATGCAACCTTTTGTACGGGTAAATTTGATTTGTGGTTAGAACTTATTTTCAGCCTCTTTCGTCTGTTCCTCCTTTTGGCAAAGGCCTCCTTTGTTCTTGGCCCTGCGTGCCCTCACGGGGAGCTTTCATGAAGACTTGCTTGGATTTGTTCTGTTGAGGTTTCCATAATGTAATTTTCTGGTTAGAAGCTTTCAGTTCTTACAACCTGTATTATTATTTTTTATAGACATTGCGTTCAAAGCATGAGAGAAAACTGTAATAGCAGCCAGAAGCTAGCTGCAGCTGGATTTTTGAATAATAAACCTTATTTGCTTCTATTTTAAAGTTATCCCCTGGGGGTTCGGTGGAATAATCGACACTTTGGCCCTTTGCGTGCAGCACCGGTGATTTTAATTCTGTTTGTGACAAGCCTCGCAATATTTGTGGATATGTGGAGGTGCCAAAAGGCCTGAGTTTTGGTGGGCGCCAGAGTCACCCCATGGCTCTGCACCCTCACGGGAAGATGGCTCGGGCCTTACCGGCCACCTTGGAGGCCAGGCTGTACAGAGGAGAAAAAAACCCAAACCACCCAAAAACATGAGGTAAAAGTTCTCTCTTGTTTCACTGACATCACCATTTACGCAGTTACAGCTGGCAGCGACCTCTCCTTGCCCTGTTTGAGGGGTATTTTCACGGCCCCCCGCCCGCCCCGACTCCGTGACCGCCGAACCTCCGCCCCCGCCAACGCTCGGCCGCTTCCTCTCCTCCCATTGGCTACGCCCGCCCTCTGTTGCCGGGCACAGCCAATGGTGTTGGGCGGGGCGGGAAAGGCCCGCCCTCCGTGAGGGGCCCGGCCTGAGGGGCCGGTCGGCGCCGGGGGTCGCCCGGTTAAGGCGGCGGCGGACGGCGCTGGAGGGCGAGTGGCGGCGGCGGAGCGGCCATGAAGGTAAAGGTTCCAAGGGCGGGGAGAGCATCTATCCTCTCGCTGTAGGAAGGAGGAGGAGGTGGGCGAACCGGCGCCTGACAGGGCTGGGACCCCGGTGGGACGGGCCGCGCTGCCCTTCCCTCCCCTCCTCAGGCCGCCCAGCGCGGTTGCTGGCCTTCCCCGGGCCTGGCCCGTTACCGGGGAACGGGGCACCGCCTCGCCGAGCAGCCCCAGCGCCCTCCACTGACTCAGCAGCCGGTCAGGGCCTGGCGCCGCCGCCTGAGGCGGGGGGCCGC
>VXBW01005891.1:171747-207155 GCA_013400375.1 Thinocorus orbignyianus | reverse complement strand
GTGGTTGAGAGCCACCCCCCGCCGGGCCGGTGTGTGTTGTGGGGCCACGGCAGTAGCTGTCGGGGAGGGCCCGCTGGGGACAGCGGCGGAATTCGGTCCCCGGAGCCGCTTCTTCGCGTCCGAGGTTGTCGTGGTGCCTGCGGGTCGGAGCGGAGCGTTGTGGTGACCGGGGATCCCCGAGTTGGGCGGGTTCAGGGAGTGCTTGATCTCTGAGGAAGCTTTGCTTGGTCTCGGGGTGGGTGTGAAGATGAAATTTCAGCTAGGAAAGAAAAAACCCAACCACACGGTTCCTTTCCTATTGGTCTGCCGGCTTTGGTAGCACCCCCTGCTTGCACAGATGGATAAGGAGTGGCATAGAACCTCCCAGCTGCTTGGGGTGGGGGTCTTTATGAGGTGAAATTCTCATCGGTTTACTGAACACCCGTAAAGCCAAAAACGAGCAGAGAAGTTCAAATGCGGTATTTTGCCCCTAAAATATGCAAGTAAAGTACGGAGAGGGAAGATAACTGGTAGCAGCTTGTGTGAAGAGAATATGGAAGTGGTGACTGGTGTATTTGGGAAGGGTTTTTGGTGCAGCGATGGGCAAAATTTTAACTAATTCTTAAAGGCGTAGGTTTTTGTTCTAGTTTATCTCATTTGTGTCTTGTGTTGAGTTTTTCAGCACGGTCTAATTCCTCTTACAGAGTAGTATGAAGAGTCTAGACACTGTAATTCAATTATGGGTTAATGACACTCGTGCACAGAAAGAATCCACAGCTGACCCAGGTTAAGGAGTAAATTAATGATGCACACCTTGCCTTACCTTGCACCTTACACTTACACAGTAAATGTAAAGAGATTTTCTGTTTGATACTAATGTTGCTCATGTATCCAAAATGGGTAACAAAAATTTCCTAAGTATGTATTTATTTAGTGTTGACAGTGATGTCTGAGCATTTGTTGCTGGCTCTTGAATAAAGTAAGTCTAAGAAGCAAGCCTTAAACTATCAGGCAAGGGTTGTGGTAGCAACTATGTTATGTCTTTTTAGTTGTGTGTCCTGTTGCTGCTGTGACCCCCTGAAAAGACCATGGTCGTATAATGAAAAAGGTTTGAATTCTGACAGGCCCTTTTGGTTCATTGTCTTATTTTTCTATTATTTGTATGTGGCTATTGTGAAATCTTTTAAGTATAAAGCTAGCTCATAAGTTTTTACAAATACATGAAGAATTAGAGCAGTGTTTCTGCAGTTGACAAATGCCCCTTTAGACAAGGAAAGAAGTTTCCAAAGTTTTAAAATTTGGACCTCTCTTGGATTAAGTCATTGGTTTTCAGAATGTATTTCTGAAAAGTTATTTACTCTTGCCTGATAATGTAGGATAATCATGCATAGCTTGTTTTGTATAGGAAAAATTAATATTGATCTCTTTCCACTCTTTATTATTGAAAAGTAGAAAACAAGTCCTAGTTTGACGATAGTTTAACGATCGTTGGGACAGTCTGATTACAGATCAGACAGGCTCTAGGTGTGGGGTGTATTTGTAAGCACAGCCACGTGCTGGGTCTGACAGTGTCTTGGCTGGAGGTCAGGAGAGGACCACTGGAGTTTATTCCTCTTCAAAACCCTTTGCAGGAAGTTTAGGAATAAGAGTTTTCCCTGTGTGTGAGGTGCCCACAGCATGGAGGTTTCTTGTTATGTCTGGGATGAATTTTGCTCTTGAAATACCTATAAGATTAGACTAGTGAAATTAATTTGTTGCATATATATTTGATGTTGTAAGGCAGGCAGTGTTGCATGTTGTACAGCTTAGAAGCAAAATGACCATGTTCAGTATTTCACTTTGTTGCAACACTTAATGTCGGCTTACAGCAGTAAAAGTGAAGTACCAGGTTTGTGTGGGTTGGGGAAATGCTTTTGATGTTCCATACTTACAGCACTTACATGAAGGTGGTGGTGTAGAACATGTTTAGTCTGATGGCATTGTTTCTCACAGCTTCTCTCAAAGCTCTTTTCTTATCTTTTGTGCTCAGTGGTTTGAAAGGAGACGTTCTCCTGTATCCCCAGTTATTGTGTTGAGTTCCCACACACATAACAGGACTGTGTTTGGTTCAGGGAAAATGTACAATTTAAGACAGAAATTAGTCTGGCTCCTACAGGAATTAAAGCACCATCATTACTGAGCTGAAGTACATGTTCTGGTTGATTTAGGTTTTACAGCAAGAACTACAAGTCTCAAAAGCAATTATTTTCTATCTTTGTGCTTTGGAAAAAAAATTGTGCTGCCCTGGAATGAAAAGCAGAATGACTTAAACCAGCATAGTTAAGGAAAAAGAACCTATGAAAATTATGTTTAAAAGAAGTTTCACCACTAGCTTCCTTTTAGAAAGGACGTGGATGTGATTCTATTTCCCCTTTTTGTCTTTTTCTTTTTTTTTCTCCTGTAGATTTGAGTGAGTCTCGTGACAGTGATTAAACATGTGACGTGAACGACTTGGAGTCCAAATTCCAACTTTAAGTAGAATATGCACTTTTTGATAGAGAATCTCGTGCTAAAGGTTTTCAAGGGTAAACCCTAGGCATTTATTTATGTATTCAGATTTTTTGTAGTGTTTTAGGATTAAATTGGATGACTCATAACTGAAATCCAGCCAGTACAGAGTAAGTTCATGCAGAGGTTGGTTTGTTGTTTTTTTTAATTTTGTTGTAAGACAACAGAACACCAGGTTCAGGGAGGTCTTGGAGAACGTTTCTGTCAGATACAGTAGACCACAGCTAGTTTCTAATGAATATTGGTTTGTTACTTTCAAGTTTGTTGACCCAGAAGTGTGTGGTGTGTGTGTTGTTTTTTTTTGTTTGTTTTTTTGTTGTTGTTGTTTGTGTTTTTTTTTTTGTTTGTGTGGGGTTTTTTTTGTTGTGTTTGTTTTTTTTTTTTTAGAGAGTTGTATTATGGGTCATAAGACCTGGATTAGTTCTTAATTGTGATAAATTGTTTTATTGCTTCCTGTTGTCATTTCATGTTTTGCCCCTCACCTAGGACTGGCTGTTAAGTCTCTTCCTTCTTTGCTCTGCTCTTGCGTTACCTCCTAAAATTCCTTACCCTTTTTTGTGGAACTCTGCTAGAAAAGGAGTTATGGAAGTGAGCTCCTTGTGCCTGCATGAGCCTCTTGGAAGCAAATCTTACCTACTTTGGTTTGCAGCTGGGAAGCTGAGATTATTGGGCTGTTACAGATGTTGGTGTACAGAATTCCTAGTGCTCTGGGAATTTATACAACGTGCTTTTGGGATGATGACAGATGGAGTGAAATATCTTTTCAGTAGCAAGTCGTATCTGATGCAGACTTCTAATTTTCTTCTTTTTGCTTTGTGAATGTTTTCAGGCGGGAGCTACTTCCATGTGGGCTTCCTGCTGTGGATTGCTGAATGAAGTCATGGGTACTGGGGCTGTCCGTGGCCAGCAGGCTGGCTTTGGGGGAGGTGCTGGCCCGTTCAGATTCACACCAAACACAGACTTCTCAGCATATCAGTCTCCATCTGCGGCGGGTGCTAACATCGTTTGCAAAGCCTGTGGACTTTCCTTTTCAGTTTTTAGGAAAAAAGTGAGTATATTTCCTATTACATAGTATTCTTACTCATATGAGCTAATCTGTAGTCATACTGGGAGATGAATGTATTTTTCCTTGGATAAGGAAGCCTGAGGCAGATAGCCACAGAGGGAGTAAGTGTCTTATTCTGAGGTCACAGGAAATTAATGTCAGACAGGATTAGAAGTTAAGAGGTCTGACGTTCATTAATCAGTGACACATTGGATCTGGTCTGACCTAAAAATTAGTGGATTGTAATTTGTAAGATATGTGCTTTAAATTCAGGATCTTGAACATTAGAACAAATCTGCTTTTGAGGATGATACCAAAGAAAGTGGTTGGGTACTGGAATGAACAAGCTGGATGATGGAAAAGCTAAAACCTCACAGTACAGTGTCACAGCTTCTTCCTGTGAAACACTTGGGTCTTTGTTGGTTTCCTGACCAGGGTTAGTTCCTCTAAATGCTGTTGTGCTCCCACAGCCTGCTGCTCCATGTGGAGGCAGGTTGGTGGGTAAACGCAGATAAATAACATTCAGATTGTTAACGTTATTTCTGTCCAGCATTCTGATTTTGTCCAGTCAGTGACCTAATTCTCTGCAGATCCTTTGGATAAACATGAAGCCACTTTCTTCATTTTGTGGCAAAGACTTGGTTGAATTAAGTGTTGCGTAGGGATGCTTTCTGAAGCTAATATTAATTTACTAAAATCCTGAAAAACCTGAAGAGTTTGGATTTGTTCTCTGTGGATGAGATGGCCATTTAAAATGGCTGCTGAAAGTCTGGCCTGTTCCAGCTGTTGTAGATACTGAGATTTTGAACAAAGCTCTCTTCAGAAATGACATCTGGGTGTTTGGGAGTATTAACCTACCACGTGATTCATTACATTTAAGGCCTACTTTGATTCAATTGAGGAAGTACATTTGTTAAAGTTTGTTAATTACACTGGTTTGTACCCATGTGAAAAGAGCAGTGATGCTTACTGTGTTCAGAAGTATTTTAACATACCATAAAATCGTCTGGCTCTCAGTTTCGTTCATTGTCCAAACTACAATTTGAGTACTTTATTCATTTTTTTTTTTATTCATAATGTTTTTTCATTGAAACCTCACATCAGCTGACAGCAGTGCTACAAAAGACTTGAAACATCTGCAAAAAAACAACTGCAAGGACAGTTTTCTAGACTTAAATCCTAAAAATGACACATGTCTAAACTGATGATAGAGAATTCCAAGTTAAATTATGTAGCCTGGAGAAGGAAAGAGCAGGGTATGACCTGTTTTCTGTGAGATACAGCTGAATGATTATTTTTCTCTTTCTCCTTAGCACGTGTGTTGTGACTGCAAGAAGGATTTTTGCTCTGTTTGTTCCATCTTACAAGAGAATCTCAGAAGATGTTCCACTTGTCACTTGCTGCAAGAAACAGCCTTTCAGCGCCCTCAGTTAATGAGGTTGAAAGTGAAGGATCTGCGTCAGTATCTGATTCTCAGAAACATCCCAACGGATACTTGCAGAGAGAAAGAAGACTTGGTGGATCTTGTGCTGTGCCATCATGGATTGGGTTCAGGGGAGGATATGGACGCTGGTAGTTTGCATTCCTCACGGTCACAGACTTCGGGGTTTTTTACTCATCCATTTTCTATGTCTGTATCAGTGTCATCTCAAGGAGAACTTGCAAACAGAAGGGGAAGCACAGGAAACGGAACACCTTTACAGGTACAATAAATAACGTGTGTTTTATGGTGCAGCATAGCTTTTTAAAACAATTTTTAATAGGTATGAAAATAAGGTGCCAGTTGGTGCAGTACAGGGTGGCACAAAACAGGCCTTTTGGATTTCTCACCTGAAAAGAGAAGATTACTAGATAAGATGACTAGTTCAGCGGATAGAGGTGACTTCAATCAGTAATGAATAGCAGCAAAGGAAACTTCAAAATGTTGTCATCTGTGATCGGTTCGGTACAACGGAAAATGTTTTAAAGTGAGAGTTTTTTTCAATCCTGATTAGTTTCATTTTGTACACAGGGACAGATGGAAACATCTTCTATAAATAATGAAGAAGAAGAAAGTGCAGAAGAGCAGGTGAGAGATGAACTATCCAGAGAATAAATTTTTGGCAAGTGACACCATAAAGTGTTTAACTCTGTCAACCTTTCCAGTTGCATTATAGTTCTTTCAGAATTAGCTGTGTCTAACAATGCGTGTCTCAGATATTTACTTTAAGAAGAATAAAACTTTAGCCAAGCTGCTGCAGCTTAGTGTAGCACCAGATGTGTTGCCCTGAACTCACTGGGACAATTAAAAACGTAGAGTTGATGTGTTTCAGACCCCTGGATTGTCCAGAAAACAAGCGAGAGCGTCTTTGTCCGATATTTCAAGTCTGGAAGACATTGAAGGGCTGAGTGTTCGGCAGCTGAAGGAAATACTCGCGTGTAACTTTGTCAACTACTCAGGATGCTGTGAAAAATGGGAACTTGTGGAAAAAGTCAGCAGACTGTACAGAGAGAGTGAAGAAAACCACAAGACACGTAGGTTTATACTTAATTCTTACTTCTTTAAGACTACTCATTTTCTGGTTTCCAGTAGCTTGTTCTACTTGGAGGGATTTGGTATCTGACTTGCTCTGCTCAGCTGGAAAGCATTTTAACAATTCAAGCTGCATCTGCAGTAGTTGAACACAGGTCTAGTGAGTAAATGAAGCTTTCTAGGATTGTGCTGGTGTTTTGTCAGTTTTTTCCAAAGCGTGGAGCGCTCAGCTTTCAGGGTGAAGGTAAAATAGCACAAGTGAGAACCAGCTCCTCAGAGAACGTGAAACTTGGCACCTCTGCCTCCTTTATTAGGTTTCACAAGGCATTAGTGAGGGAGCTTCTCAGGAGCTGTCAACAGACCAAAGCAATTCAGGTCTTTCACTGTGGTGCAGAATTAAAAGCTACGGTGGCAGGAGTCCAAGTTCAAGTGGTTTGGTCTCAGTCCATGTTTTCATGATAAGGTGGTTTTGTGGCCACAGCTCAGTGACAAGTGCTCTTCTCTCTGTTACACTCAACAATTGGAGCCTTTCACTGGTGTGGCTACAGTACGTCCACAGACCCGCTCCTGTGCATAAAGTACAAGCTGAAGAGCAACTTTTTGATGTCCCTGCCAGCTTGAAAAATGCCTGCCTGGCTCCTCATTCTTGCATCCAGCGGCCAGGCTGTAAAGAACAGGGATACTGACGATTGGAAAACTCAATAGCCCTGGGCCACTGTGCCAGTGTGTACACTGCAGGGACTGTGATTAGGGGATGGTTTCACACCCAATTATCAGGTGGAGGAGGATTGTGAAGGTGGGGGACTGTTAGTGAATGTCAAAACGTGGCTTAAGTGAAACCCTCAGTTTGGTCATAAACTGGAACCAAAACTAAGCTTTAAACTCAGGATTGTGGTGGGATTTTTTCAACCATGGTCTGACACCACGTTCAGTTACTGATGGGGGATGTTGTCTATTTGCAGTGGAACTCGACAGGTTTTGTTCAGTTCTGCCACCTTTACAGCCTACTAAAGGCTTCTGCTTCTTAGTCTGCTTTATTATTACTGTGTGTAATCTTCTGAGGAAAGTGTTCTGCCAAATGAAGTAAGCTCAGCCACGGAAAACCAGCATGCTCTGAATTTTAATCCACTGTGTTATTCCACAGTCATTCTGGTCTGAATTGAAAATGGTTTCTGAGTTTAAAGCATGAGGCCACATACTGGATGTTCATTCACCTGGGGATTTTTGGTTCTTGTTTATTTGGGGTTTGGTTTTGGTGGTTTTTTTTTTGATGGGATATAGAATAATTTTTAGCTGTGGGTTAGAAAAACTGTTGTGGACATACTTCATGCTAAGTTAGCTCTCGGTGTAGTTTAGTGTTTGCCCGGGCTAGAACTTCTCAGGTTTTCCAGGCCCTGGATGCCTGATGTCCCTCTGTCCTCTGTTTCAGAGGGTGAGAAGATGCAGCTGAATGACAACGATGACAACCTGTGTCGGATCTGCATGGATGCCGTGATCGACTGTGTCCTGCTGGAGTGCGGCCACATGGTCACTTGCACCAAGTGCGGCAAGAGGATGAGCGAGTGCCCCATCTGCCGACAGTACGTAGTACGGGCTGTGCACGTCTTCAAATCCTAAACCCACACCAAAACCAGATTTGACAGTCACCTTTCCAGGATGGCTGTGGGCAGGAGTGCTTGACCCTGGGGCCCGTGTCAGCTTTTTAGTTCCCAATAAACAACGGCCTTTTGATCATCCGGATGGAGAAGTTTGTGAAACGTTTTTCTACAGCCTACTGAATCCCAGGGTTGGGTGGTGCAGCACGATGCCTGTGTGTAGAGTTATAGCGCTGCCTGACTTACCTTATAAACCTACAAACTGTTTGAGTCAAACTGTTTACAGCAGTTCTTGCTCTCTTCTGAAGAATATCACTGCTCACTGGCGCAGTCAGTACTCAGCAAGTGGTCAGAAAACACCTCTGCTCGGCCACGTTAGAGTGTTATGTCTAGTGCATTAGAAGCAATGAATATATCGGTTGAATATTCAGCTTTTACGTAATTATAGAATGTAACTGTTGTGACACTGTCCCTGCAACAGTGTTAACAGTATAAAAATATGACTGTAGAAAGCACTGCCATTAACTGTACCTGCACAGAAGCCCTTAATCTATTTTATGCTGGTTGCTTCCTTCAGTGTGTCTCTCGTTCCACATGCATGGTCTTGGCCATTGTCTCTTTGCAGGGCTCTGCCATGTGGTGTTCCAATACCCATTACTGAGTGTTTTTTAGATTAGGAATAAAGTATTTTTTTAAAAAGGGGTATAGGAAACCATATCCTTGTGGTCCTTAATCCGCTCATGCCTGGTGTAACTATTAATCCTAGGTGTAACGATTGTAACGCCGTGTGCCGACAACCTGATCTTACTGTGAATACTAACCAGGGTCATGGAACTATTTGCTGCTAACGTGGAATGTATGGTGTAACTAACCTTAACTGGGGAGGGGGGCTGTGTTAAGGGGAAGGAAACATGGTCTTTGTTTAACCCCTCATGTTCACAGCTGTTTTAACCAAGGCCAAGGCACTATTAACCACGCTTCCCAGCGGCTGCTGGGTGACCCGTGCTGCTGCTGCCAGCCCTTGGCCCCGTTTCCAGCAGGGCTCTGTGCCAGCAGCAGGGGGTAAGGGCCCTCTAGGAGCAAGGACTGCAGTGGTCCTTGTGGGGTGTCTGGGGAAGGGGGACAGCAGCAAGGACAGCTCTTGTTCTGGGTCCAGGCTGCCTGGGGCCAGACACAGCTTTTACAGTGGCTGATTGATGAAGGTCACTGTAAAATAAGGGCAGGGGGAAGGATGGGCTCTGTCCTTTCAGCAGGGAACAGCAATGGAGCTGCAGCTTCATCCCCTTTTAATTTCCCACCTGCTAGTACCAGGGCCAGGCTTTGCCTTGAGAACTCGTACCTCTGCTCCACTGCCACGCCTGCTCTCTTGGCTTTTATGTGAAAAATTAAGCTGGCTTGAAAAAGAGAAAGTAGCTCCTCCTCAAAATACACAGCTTAGAAACATTGCTGGTTATTTTTCAGAAGGGAGCAAACCTCTCAATGGCTTTATTTTTTAGAAGTAACTTTTTAATGGTACTTAATTCCTGGAGTCTCTGTTCAGTGGGTAAGCTAATAAAGAAAAAACATACCCTCTATGTTATTTCCATGCTGATCATTAGCCACACAAGCTTAATAAAGATTTGTGATGGGCTTTCTCAGCCTCTGTCTCATCTCTTAACCGGCTGTGGGAGTGCTGTTGGTTTATCAGCTCTTCCCAAGATGTCAGTGTTCCTCAAGACTAATCCAGGCAGGTTCCAGCCCGTTCCTCCCTCAAGGAGGAAGAGCTCAAGTGCTGTGAAGGTACAACTTGCACCCAGGCTACAACCATCACCTGCTCCACGCACAGAACCCAGCTGTCACTTCTCCACACCGCATCTCCCAAACCCACCCGCCCGTGGAACAGAAACCCCCAGAGCCAGCGCCTGTTTTTGTACAATTGTTTATACAAATTCAACAAAGGTAAAACTGCATCAGGAAGGTCTACGAAAACAACACCGTACAACAATGGCACTTATGAATGCAGAATTTTACAATCAGGAAATAACCATGTTATAAACCTTAAATGAGAACTCAACTCACACTTCAAAGAAAGAGAGACTACGTTTGACCATTTATTCTACGGCTGGACTCACTGTATAAATTAATTTTATATTGAGTACAAGAGCTCATGCTACAGAGTGAAACCCTCCTATGTGCAAAAGCTGAAATTGGAATAGTTTTTTCTTAAAATTTTGAGAAAAAGGTGATTTCTATACAGATAAAACTTGGCAAAGTGTTTTACTTCAACTATAATTTACACCTTATTTCCACAACATGCTTATGTCACTTCTGAAGTATACAAAGCAGGATATAAACTTCCATTAAAACATGCTTTAAGTTGAAAGTATTAACCTACTTTTCCTGACCTGGGCACGTTTGTAGATAGATACTGTCTACGAAGTATAGGTTAAGTTCTCGCCTACCATAAGTAAAGATAAAAATTGGCAATCAAAACCAAAACACTGGTAATGCATTCAAACATTGCATAAATAATTTTTAAACAATTTTTGTACAAAAATAGTTCTGCATAATGTAAGATGTAACAAAACAAAACGTGTTAAGAAGGCAGAAATGCAGTGCGTGGTCCACTCGAATGACACCAACTTCTTTTGTTGTTGTTTTTTGTTGTTGTTTTAAGAAATGAAAAGCGGAAATCAAATTTACACTACCAAGCACATGCTGTGGTACTTTTAAATAACAGTATTTCTTGGAGATCAGTCGTCTTCCGGGTGTGAACAATTAGCATCAATAACAGTCGCCTTATGTATTTGCATAAGAGCCAGTGCAGGACATCCCAGGTAGACTGAATTAGTGGCACAAGTTGAAATACTTAACATGGGTAGTTTCACGTTGTTCTCTCCTCAACAAGAGTTGTAAAATCCAAATCGCGGCATTTTTCCGATATTCCAAGTTCCCAATTGAAAATAAAATCCCTACGTGTTCTTAGTCCCTTCCCCCCCCACCCCCCAGCCCCAGTATTTACACGTGTCCTTTAACTAACTCAGTTTTTGCAGGAGTTTTTCTTCCACTTGCCCAAACTGAACACTTACTGACATCTCCGCTATGAACTGCTCGCAGCCTTCTTTTGTCACTTGCTTGCAGTACCTCAGGTCGATCTGGCAGATGTTTCCACACCGTTTGAAGTAAGACAGGCACTGGTCAGTAACCTTATTGCAGTCTGCCGGGGAAATAAAAACAAGAAAACGGGGAGAAATTTAACAGCGTGTCTCGGTTTGTTCCCCAGCCATGAGGATGGTTTATCCCGATGGCAGTAGGTCCTTCTTGTTCCTCCTGCGCTGTGCCAGCAGCAGAATGGCCCAGGTGGCCCCGTGACTGTTGTGTAAGCCATGGGATAAAGCAAAAGTCGCCAGATGCGCAGAGCAGCAGCCGGGAAAAATCCCCCGTGGAGGATGAGCGAGGCACAACGCACGGATGGGACCGGAGCGGCTGGTGGGGTCCCCGGGGGGAGGTTGGCAGCCGCGGGGTTTGTGTCACCAGCAGCTTCAAGAGAGCCCCAGGGAGGGACCAGCAACAGCCACAGCAGGGAACCACGTCCACTGAGGAGCGCTCCTCAAGCCCAACGCCAACAGGCAGCTCCCACCCTCCCCCCTCCTCCGTGCCTCTGTTGCTTACCTGATAAATTAATTTCCGTTAATGAATCCCGCGTGGTGGTTCCGACCGCGGTCAGCAGGTTAATAGACTGATCCGTCACGTGGTTACAGTAACTAAGATTGAGTTTGGAGAGCAGCGGCATGTGCCGTATGATCAGCCGCAAAGAAGCATCTGTGATATCCAGGCCGGCCAAACGCAGCTCCACGATGTTGCGTAGTTTGCTCCGGTTGTCGATCTGACCTGGAAAGCAGAGACAGGGGGGTCACTGCCCGGAGCCTGACCCCGCATCGCAAACATCTGCAGATCTATATGAAATGCACAGTGACACACAACGCTGCTGCCCTGCGTCAACTTCAGACGCTTTCGCCTGTCTGGAGCTTCGGAGGGGACATCAGCAGGAACACTCGTCTATTTTTGGAACAGGCACGTGGACAGAGCCACCTCCCCACGTCAAAACAAAAGGGATGAAAGTAACTGCAGGGGCCCAGCGGAATTACAAGTCGGGAATAAGCAGTAGGCTGTGCAGTGCATGCCAGAAAGCAGATCTGATTTGCTCAAAATTTCACCTGAGCTGAGATCCGGGCGAATGTGGCATGACCCACAGAACTGCTCCTTCCCTGAACTGGAAGAAAGTGTTTCCATACTCTCTAAAGTACACCCGTTGCAGCCTGAAGAGAAGAAAGTCAGACAGAAAACCAGCACAGTGGCTCAGACGACTGTTCAGCAGCCAGAGAACATCACTCGTTACCCAGGGGCTTCCGTGGAGCGGGGAGGTGTTGCAAGTCACTACTTTGAACACCTCACGTGTCAGCAAAGCCCAGAACTGCACCGTGGGTGCAGCTGCCGGGGCCTCTGCCCGTTTCCTCCAAGGGGGACGAGCAGCAGAACACGCCGCAGAACGGCTGGGACAGGTCTCCCGCGTTCCTCCCGCCTGTTACCTGGCCGGTTATCTGTGGGCGGCGACAAGAGGTCTCTCATTTGTGCGTCTTTCAGGCCTTCTGCCCACTGCACGTCCAGAGTTCGGAGTAAAGGACAACTGGAACTACAAAGTGCCGACACTGCTACCCACGAGCACCCTGATAACAGCAGGTCTCGGAGACCTGCGGATACAGAAGAAGTTGGAGCACGTGGCCCACCCAGAGAGATGTACACAGTGATCTCTGCTACCACGTGTGGTCGGGTGAAGCCCAGAACTGCTCTGATGAACCACCCCAGCACCCCAGGGCAAGCAGGGGACCCCAGAAGCCTCCTCCCACCCAGCTCTCCATCTCTCCCACCACCTGGGACTTCATGGCTGAGTGTGAGAGCAGACCCACCACCCCCGCTGCTAACGAAGTCAGCACAGGCACTTTCCCCAGCAACGTTACCTGTTGACTAAAACCTGCCTAAAATCACCCACTGTGTCGAGTAGTCACAAGATAACTAATTTTGGCCCATTTTAACTCATTGATGCTTCATTCCTATGAACCTACTCCTCTCCTCTCCTAGGATACCCAGATCCCCACAGACGTTCCTCAGAGATTGCAGTTTAGATACAAATTGGTTTGGTAAATTCAGTGAAGTGGTGAAAAGCCGGTCACTCACCTGGCAGTCTGTTGATAAGCCAACTCAGCTGCTTTTTAGATATATTTGTCCAGCTAAGATCAAGGGTTACAGGCTGTCTCCTAATAATGCCACTAAGCATAAGTGGAGTGATGGATTTACAATGGTTTAAATCTATTTTGGTCCATAATCTTTTGTCACAGCACCTACCCAAAAAAGAAAAAGAAAAGCCAATGACACTTAATTTGGCACTTGCTTTGATTTCTGCAAGACTTCAAAAGGTGTCATTTAAACAGTAGGGAGAACTACAGCATTTAACTGAAAACAGCAAAACTAAGGCTGAGCGATGCTCAAGATAAGCACAACAACACACAACATTACGTAAGTTTGAAGTTTCTCCATCAAATGTCTCATGCAACAAAACACAGAATTATTTCCAAGTGTCAACAGAATCAGAGATGTCAACAGCTTCGGATCCCATCTTAAGTCATCACAGCACTTACTGAAATCCATCTTCTAGCCTGAAGACAAGCCACGCCTCCTTGCTTACCTTCTGAATACAGAGACTGGTTTTAAGTATTACTGCCCCGATTCCCCCGTGCTTTCCTTACTTAAAACCAGTGAATTCTGTAGAACAGGCCTCCCCTCTCCTGTTCTGTGGGTTTGTGTTACTCCTATCTATGGGGCCTATGTGTTTTTACACTCTCTCCACGGTTCTCTAAGGGCAAGAAGAAAGAAACCCTGAGAAGTGTGCAAGATTTTGCATTTTCTCATTTTTCCATGAGAAACACTGCACTGAAATGGGAATAGCATTTACCAGCTTTCTGTGACACCGAGAAGCCCACAGGAGACTCTCCACATGCATCAGCTCCCACCGAATTATCAACCTTCATCACTTACCCGCTTTGTTACCAGACTGTGCTAGAACAGAGCTGTTAGAATGTGCCTGTGTCTGCACATCACAGCTGAACCCAAGACAACAGCCAGCAAGTGACTTTGCTGCAAGTTCAGTGAAACACCTAAATCTGTCCACTAATGCCTCCTGCTGCCGTGCAGTCACCCGCTGTGACACACATCTTCACACTCTGACACCCCGGGGACCGCATGGACACACTGTGAGTAAATACAACTACTGAAGGATTCCTCCACCAGCTCTGCCCGTGCAGAACACAGCGAACTGCATCACCCTCCACGTATCCTCTGCAGGGAAACAACCAGCACAGACCTTCTGAGGAGAACACCAAGGGCACTGGCAGGTGTTCACTGTATCTCAATAGATATTTAATAGCCAAACTGAACAAACAACTGCATTAGCAGTCAGTGAGTCCTGGGGGCAGAATGACACCAAGACTTAGCGTGACCCAGACTGGCTGTTCCAGCAGGCAAGAACATTGTGGCGTCTGACTACGGAACAGGCTGCTCTGGGGTGTTACAGCCCCAGCAGGCTGACGCCGATGCTGACATACACACAATTCCCATCAGAAATGCTGGGAAATGATGCTTCTGAGAAAGCACCAGAAGAAATGCTACTTCTCCAGACACTGCTGGCCACCCCCCTTCTCCTTGGGCTCAGCAAAGCTCCAGGGACATCCGCACGTTTCTTTCTATCGCCTGTCGCCCACTTCCCTTTCAAGCCCATCCCACTACACCTCAGACCTCACTCCGTTTCCCGCCCTCCTTACCATCTGTTCCAGGTCTTGCAAACTCTCATACAGATGCACAAGTCTCTATGACTGAGGTAGCTAAAGACAGCCATCCAGACTTCCCTCTGCATCACGTGGGCTGCCCCGTCATCCAGGGGGAGCGAGTCCGGAGGGGGGCTGATGGGAGGTGGCCGGATAACGTGCCGCTCCATCTGAATGCATTTGGGAGGAGAGAGTGAAGGCGGGGGTCGGGTTATTCCCCGAGGTGTGCTGCGCAGGCTGGGGATGAGCTGGTGCCTCAGCTCCCGGGGAGTCCCGTTCAACCCTTTGCTGAACCTATGGAGTCTCTCGCTGTTGTTCAAAGCACGCTTAGGTTCCTCGTTCTCGCTCTCAGGTTCAGATTTGATGGGTTGGTGATTCTCATTGGCAAGGCTGTTCTCGGTTTTTTGGATCTCCTGGTTGAGCTCCTTGCTGAGCTCCTTGCTCAGTTCCTTATTGGGAAGCCGCCTTTTCCGCCTCATCTTGAACTTCTTCTTGTCCCTGGGCTCGGCGCCCTCCGTGCTGGGACCCGCAGTGGGCGAGCTGGACCGTGACTGGTCACTATCCTTGGACCTGGGAGGTGCTTCTGGCAGGTCATCCTCTGGCTCCTGCTTGAGGCGCCGCAGGGGTTTGATCATGGCAGTTTGGTCATCTGGAGCCTTCCACGATCGTCGCTGAAAAGGAAGAGACAAGGGCTGACTATTTGAGCAAGAACACACTCAGCAACACTTCACATGCTGATGCTCCACATGGGCAGCCCTGCCCGGGGCCACCGGGCTCCACCCAGCTGAGCAGCACCAGGGTACATTCACCGGCCAAAGGTATTAAGTTCAAGTGCCATCACACGGACGAGGAGTCCAGCTACTGGCTCCCCGGACTCTTAGGGAGTGATAAATGAATTTATTCACCATGCATAATCCTGCAGAGTTAAGGGCCTTACTCATTACACAGCGGACAATTTACACACAGATGATCAGCAGCACACCATGAACAGCTTTCTGCCCAGCAGGCTAGGAGAAACCAGCCTTGGGACACGCTCACTGGGCACCCACTTTAAACACTGGCTGGCACACACTGGTGCCCAGTGGCTAAAAGGTCAGGTTCTGAAACCTCCTGAATCACAGTCACCAGCTTGCACTGGGGCTGTTGTAGCCCTTATCACTGGACACTCACAGCCCTTTCTAACTACGTTTTAGCTGCTCCTTTACACCCTGCACAATTCTCCTCTTCTTCTCTAGCGTCCCCCACCTCCAGTGTCACAGAGCAGGGAATCTGACAGGTCTGACATGCCGCCAGCCTGAGGAGACCTCGTGGTGACACGACCTCCCACACAACGCGGGCTGACAGGGGTTCGCTGGCACCTTCTGCCCTGCCCCGGTCACTGCTCGTAACAGCAAACTGCACTTCGCCTGCTCACATTAACCAAATCTCTCTTTGATGCACACCAGACAGAAGTGTTAGAGGCATAAAAACTAAGACCAGGCAAGACTTCAAGTCTAATCCAATCACTACAAGCAAGAAAGAAGCCACCAACTGTTAAAATGAAACAGCTGTAATAAGAAGAGATCTAGACCGGCAAGAAGGTGAACTGCTGTGAACACACTTGTTCTATCAGAAAGTCTATGCTTCCGCAATAAACTAATTGGATCGAGCCAGGGGATGTGCTCCTGTGCTTCAGACTGCGGTGCACAGCGGAGAAAGCTGATCACCTTGTCTTTAAATTAACATATTATAAAGGGAGAGGTCACAGTAAGTTAATGACAAGTTAGACTAAAAAAGAATTACAACATCAGAGCACTGCCAGCTTGCAGCGTCCTTCACACAGGGCACTGATGAACATTTAGTTTAAAGGTATCAGACTCGTATTTTCATGCCAGATTGTGAGAGGTAAACCAGCACTTGGTGCCAGGTCACCCCTGGCTCCCTGGGGTGTGAGCAGAGGACCCCAGGGACATGCTGTGATACAGAGTGCTGAGGGGCTGTGTGGCAGGGGCAAGAGTTAACCACGCAGGAAGAGTGAAACATCTGGACAGAACCAGAATTTCAGTCCTTGGTTCATCAAAACACAGCTTGCTGCTGTATTTTAATATGGGGCACCAGAACAGAATAGATAAAACCAGACACTGCAGCTAAATTACCCTGGAGCGTAAAGGTTTCCATGAAAGAGATCTTCTGTAATTTCAAGATGTAAATGTGATAATAAAAATGCCCGCAGTGACACAAGGACATGACTGATAGAGAAACTGGCTCACCATTCAGCTCACACGAGCAGAGGGGATGAAAAGTGATTGAGAACACATCTATTAAAAAGGCAAAAGTACCTTCTTCCTGAAGAGTTTGTCTTCTTTTCCAAGTTTTAGCTGTTGGAAGAAAGAAAAGTAAAAACCCCAAAACACGACATTTGTTGGTCGTGCTGCCTGGTGAAGGTTTGGTGACCCACAGTGCCTTCCTCACGCACTGGGGGGCTTTCATGGGGCAATGCAAGCCATCCATGAACACTGCAGTGAGTCCAAAGGGATGGGGAAAACGAAAGCACGGCCAGAAAGCAGATATGCATGGATTGATATAGTGAATTTTGCTCTCTCATTCCACCAAAGCAACCCCAATCCCTGCATTTACTCTACCATATCGCTTCCACATGAGCTACACATGCAATACAAAACCATTTTAAAGCCATCAGCCATTTACTCATGAGAGACATTAAACCTAGGTCCTCAGTTCTACCCCTGCAAACCAGCATTCCATATATCCCAAGCCCTGTACTTCACAATAGAGAAGACAATTCTGCGTGTCCCCGTTTGGCCCAAAAGCTCCGTCTGTTGAATTCAGAGAAAAGCTGTCTCCATGGCTGCTGTGAACAGCTCCTCCTCTCTGCAGGCTACAGAAGGTGTCATTTCTAAAGATCCTCTGATGGGTTAAGAGTACTGTACATCCCTGGATCAGCCACAAAACAGGCTGCAACGCGCCACCAAGTGGATAAAGATGAAAAGGTTTCCATTAAAAATTGATTTTCCTACTCAAAGCATCTCGTAAGGTCTTTTCAGTTAAATGGAGTTTTCCAGTATTTTGACTAAAACAGCCACAGCCCGGTGGTTTTGGCCTCTGAACGTCAGCCTGAGTGTCACTGTTCAAACTAGTGTCCTGTCAGACTAGTAGTTTTCAGAAAGGCAGGTAAAACACCGCAGTTTCTTTTGTAACAATCTGGGATTTCAAGACAAGCTACAAGCCAGAAGGCAAGAGATGTGCCCCAACCAGCCCACGCGCATCTGTGCGAGTACATGAAAAGAGTTTTGTCATACCCGCTTTCTCATAGTGGGTTCCTGGGGTTTCTCAAATTTCCTTTTCCTCCACAGATGCACTTCGTCTGACTTTCTTCTCAGTATTGAGTCAACTGGAGCCTTTTTGGAATGTTCCTCTGATTTCCGCCTGGGAGTTTCTTCACAATCCCCTTTCCGTTTAGCAGCATCTGTTACTTCCTTATTATCTCTATTCATTTTCTGTTCCTTCAGCAACGAGCCTGGGAGATTTGATGCGTATTTGAATCCTGGTCCGCGCTTTTGCTTGTACGCCAAAAGAAACACAAAACACAAACAAACTTTATACCTTATGCCTTTCTCAGCTCTTTCTCTAAATCGCCTCCAACACCAGTGCGTTGATCACTTTGTAACAGAGAAAACGATCAGCAAAGAGTTTGAGTACAGAAGTTTCAATCTTCGTAAAGTTATTTTTAAGTACACACTTTCAGTATTTGTCTGGGTTTGCAAAGAAATAATGTTTCACCAATTCCAACAGACACTTCAGGGTTTGCATAATTGCTTCTGGATTTGGGTTTTTTTAAAAGAATTAAATAAAATATGTTTGCACCTCAGAAGTTGCCATGCAGCAAGGTACAGAACTAACCCAAATACTCCACAGGTTTTGGGTGAACTGTTGGTACACGAAATAAGAATACAGAAATTATTAAGTATAAAGTCATCAGCTTATTTCCTTCAACTCAACTGAATTAAGCACTAAATCAAAACATTGTACTGGGCAAAGTTATATCTACAAGCCAGAGGGAATGCCTGAGATTTTGTATCTCCTTCCAGCACCACTTATTCCCATTAAACTCACTTTTCCAGTTTTCCCTGCATGGTTGCACTTTGGACACTCCCAGCAGTTCGGCAGCTCATCGTTAACCACACCATCCGATTCCTTCACCTGGAGAAAGAGAGGCACAACTTCATTCACAATCATGCTGCAAAAAGCCACAAAAACCTACAGGTAGATCACTCAGAGGCATTTTGTACAGCTCCTAATTTTCTCTGATCAACTGCTGCCCTCCCAAGGGCTGCAGAAAAGAAACACAGATCCCTGCGGGTGCTGAGCCGTCCTGCTGGTGCTGAGCAAGCCCTCGCTCCTGCACAATTACCCTTCTGATGCCAACAGGGGAGGAAAGCATGCTGGCCAAATTGCTATTTGACAAAGTGTTCAGGTTTGGGCTTTTTGTGATGGTCAATGACAATCCCAATTATCACAGGGCACACTCTGCCCTCACAAAAACCAAAACCCCACCCCAAAACCCCAAATCAAACCCCCCAAACCCAGGCCAGCAATCACACCAGCTCCAAATGTCCTCCCACACCACTTGTTTGAAAAGCTCAGTCCTGAGCCATCGCCCCCCAGAGCGAAGCACAGTCTGATCTTTTAATGGGATTTCTCCCATTCAAGCATCCTCACACACATTAACACTGCTCGGCATTTTTAGAAGCAAAGCACTCTGCACTGTAATCAAGTGTTCCTTAAAATATTTTTCTTTATGGATCAGAACTAGCAGTCCCATGCTTCCAGCCCTCCAGCCCACGTGCCAATAAAAATGATGGTTGCCAAGTCAGCCAGAGAACAGGCACTTTTGTTCAGAAGACTGGGCACACGAAGGCATTTTTAAGGTTTCTCACACCCCCAGTTACCCAGCTAGCGTAAAGAAGAGCAATGCTTACTACTTCACTGCCTCTGAGAGACTGTGACATTTTGCTTTTTGAAAGAGAAGACGCACACTCAGTGTTGTCACACAAAAGCACAGTCCTGCCTCGTGCAGCTGAAAAGCTGCTGGTTTCTGAATTTCCACCCAGGAGCCTGCGTTACCTCCCAAAGAGGAGAGAGGTGTTTCTGAAAAGGCATTTCTGTGAATGAAACTGAGGATGAGAAGCAGAGCTAAGGCAAAAACACTCTCTGCACACACACATATGCTCACTGATGGCACACTCAGATTTAAGGGTTTGGTTATATATTCAAAAATAAGCCTGGGGGGGGAGGGGGAAAGGAATAAAAGATTAATTTATGACTACTATAGACAACAAAGACACGCTACTGTCAAGACAAATAGCCAGGCATTGGCATCGGCAGCACAGCAGCAGGAGACTGCTGCTGAAACAGGCAGAGGCAAAGATCTGCAGATTTTTCACGTTTCTGAAACACTTCCTCCTCCCCTCCCAGCTCAGAGAAAATGCACGAGCTGCGCAGGATCAAGTCCTGGTTTTAGGGAAACTACTTCCTCAGGTCCCCGAGCCAGACAGTAGCCATTCTAGTTTCCCCATCTAGCGAGAGTGATGACACGTCAGTCTCTCTCAGCAAGTTTTCTGGAGTTAATAAATGAGTAAATTAAGTGGGCAGAATTTAAATACTGGTTTTATCACAACTGTGTGCCTTTGAACCTTCTTTCCCATGGTAGGTGTAAGATACTTCAGGAGCTGTTGTATACATGTCTGCCTCAGGGGAACAATTCCTGGCCCGAGCCCAAGTTGGGAACAAGTTATTTCCCGCACTGAATATAGAACAAATGCTACTGAAGGGAAAGCATTACAGCTCTGTCCCTTCTGTGAAGTTTAAGGAAATGAACAGATGTGAGGAACTGTAAGCAAACTAATTAGACGCACACAAACCTGCCACTGAATCTGTCCCCAGCTTTTCAGGCTGGGTGGGAGCCAGTTCTGAGCGTTTGCTACAAACAGCAGGTGGGTGTCTGAGCCACAGCGTGAGGCGTCTTCAGAAACGTACCTGCAGCACGAGGTCAGCTATTCAGACAGTCTAAACATGAGACTATGCGACTGTGAAGTCTTCTTGTTAAGGAATATGGAGACCCCAGGATGCTGATCTGACATCCCTGAGCAAGAACCATGAATTCTGGCAGCGCCAGGGCTGAAACAACGCAGGCAGTGAGATACACCTGGGCTGAAGCCATGGGCAGCAGGGCAGCTGTGCTGGAAAAGGTCTTGGAATTTCTGATGCTCTGACAAGGCACCTAAATATTCACCTTTTCCATCATTATCCACCTAAGACAAAGAAAAACAGGCTCCTACTGTGGAAAACAAACCCCTCCTTCCTTAAGGACACAGCATCAGATACCGCACTCAGTCACACTGACCGGCATTACTAGCAATTTGACAGCAGCAAGAAAAGTTCATCAACATTGGTTCATCTCAAACGCTCTGTAACAATGAAAGACAACATTCTTCTGAAATCTCATCAGCTCCCTCCGGAAACAGTGCTTGTGAAATGCTCACCAGGATTGTTTTCATAAGAAACTCTTCAGCAAAAGGAGCATTTGAATTGGTGGTGCCTTTCCAAGGAAAGCAACATGTATGAAGAAATGTCACGGTGGAATATCTGACATGGAACATCCTGCCAGCCATCAGCATGGTTCCAACATGAGCACCTAATACACTCTGGTTCCTAGGGCTCCCCCAGCAAGAGCCACTCACAAAAGCTCCTCAGAGCTGTGTGTCAGAGCACAGGTACCCAAGCTAACCTCCTCAAAGAGGTCATGCTCTGACCTTGTTTTTTCATGGAGAGAACCCATCACAAACACGTACAGCCAAATCAGAAACCTGGAAGAGGATGGACTTCAAACCAGTAACAACTCGGGTGTGAGTACAAATTAGCCAGTGCAGGTGCCAAACTGCTCCACAGGCTTTGCAAATGCATCTTGGAGGGAATAAACCAGGGAAGGACACTCCTCCCCCTCACTAGTTCAGTTTATTCCGGTCTCCCTAAAACCCACATGTGCCAGACATTTAATTGAAGATGACTGACAGTTTACATGTACTACTGCCTATTTACCAAGTAGGACAGGAAGGGACCTTCTCTTGGTGAAACAGCTGCCCCAGGGCTGCATCTGCATTCAAAATGCTTCCCACAAGAACTATTTATGGACTCCATCCTCTGGGCTTAAGACCACGTCAAGGGCTCAAGCAACATGTAAACATGGCAACAGATTTTTGCCTCTCATGGCACCCGGGAATAAAGAGCAAGGAGGGAACAAAGGAAGAGGCTCCTTTTGCTCTTCCCTGGTGCAGAGTCTCATCTCGACTTCCAAGATGATTCAAAATCCTACTGGTGCCCTTTTTTCTCAGTAAATAAACAGTACTGGTTACCCCACCATTCCATCTCAACAGAAACACTGAAAAATTAAAACACAGCACACACACAGAGCACACTGTAGATGTCCCACTGCTTAATTTTTAGAAACACCCAAAAACATTCTTCCTAGTAGCCAAAACAGCCCTCAGAACCACCACACACGCACAACAGAACAAACATCACTTGCTTGATTTCACAGATCTGACCCACATCCTGTGCAACTAGCCCTAAATGTGGTACATGGGGGAGGAAACCATACTTGAACTGCCACTAGACAACAATCATGTCCTCTGGACTCAGCAGTGAAGTGTCACTGGCACCAGAAGGCAAGGGACAGGGGAGCACAGGGCACTTTCATGAAGGACAGGAAGAGCAAAACACCAGCTACAAGCCAAAACTGAGGTGCCTTAGAAAACGAGCAGCTCCCTCCCTTGCTTTATCAGCCCCCAAAGCCTCATATTAAGCAGAGCCAAGCAAGAAAAGCTCCCTTTCAGAGCCCATCTGCAGCAGGAGCTTTGAGCACCAATTTCACGGCGCAAGGAGACAGCCACAGCTCTGGTTTGCCAGCTACTTACACCTTCTGCTCTAATAAAATGACACACACATGGTTTGGTGTAATACTATGTACAGCACAAGAAAAATGAAAGGCCAGGGGAGCATCACCCCAGGCCTGCATCAGGAACATACCTCTCCTCCTCCCAGAGATCCCAGAAGGGCCAAAAGCTGCTTTCTGGGGCACGGTGTGTCAGAACACATTTGCTTTGGCAAATCACTTTAACCATAAACAAATCAGCAACAGGAAATGGCTGATCAGCTGAAACAAACCAGCTCTGGAAAAAAGGAGCCTTCTAAATGCTCACACACAAAGATATGCCCAAAATGACACTTCTGTTACCAGGAAAGAATAAAGCTGCTCAGAACTCAAGTCAGCCAAGGGTGAGCACTCCTGCAGCCTGAAACTGGCTCAGTCTGTTCTCTAGAGCTGCACTCTTCCCACTGCAACGTTTGCTCATAACATCTTTAAAGCCAGCTGCCTGGCACATCTGTGCCTGGACAACCTCGAAGAGCAAACTAACTTGTTTGTATTTTGTGGGACACAGGGACTGTGACTAACTCACCCAAAGGCACCAGCAGATTTCTCTGTCCTTTTGAGCTTCCCGCCCCAACTGAAACTCACCACTTCCTTAAACAAGAAGCAAAAAAGAAAAACAAAACAAAACCCCACACCACATTTGCATGCCACACATTTTGGAGGTTGTCCAAAGCAAGAGTCTCTGCTTACATCAGAGGATCCCCGCCTGCCACTCAGGACTGTGTGTGCCACAGCTGTCACCCTGCTCCTCACACCAAATCTTTGCTCACTTCAGCTTCCAAATGCAAACACATGGAAGTTTTCAAAATTCTGTGCACTACTTTTACATTAAGGTGGTAAGTTAATCCAGTATTTGTTTCCAACATGTATCACATCCTTGTACTCACCTTAAGGCATCCTGGGTGTATGATTTCATTACAAATGGAGCATTCCATTAGCATGAGATTAAACTTGCTCTCCTCCTCTTCCACAGTGTCCTCTTTCCCAGCTTCTCCACAGACCAGACACACAGCGGTATGAGGCAACACCGGCTGTTTATATATATCAGAAAGAAGTCTTGATCAGGATACAGAAGACATGGAAACAGAAGAACTCAATGTGCATTTTACAGTACCCTCATTTCAAAGAAGAGCTAAACAAGGATTAATTGTGCAAACTGCTGGAAGCACCAGCCCAGCAGAGCAACGAAGGCAAGAAAAACTGGTAACAACCAGGGCTGGGTACCCAGACTAAGCATCACAGGATGTTCCACACAATCAAAGTGTCCTCCCTGCAGCAGTACAGATTCACGGGGCATCCCAGGGACAGGGAAAATACTTTTTTTGGTGGGTCCCTGGAATCTACAAGCTGACACAGACATTGACATGCATGGCACTTCACTGGTGTACAATGGGAGGGAAAAGAAGCAACCTAGAACATCACTATTCACATCCATTAAGCTTCACAATCTGACTAGCAATTTGGCAGTCCCCCTATTTAACAAGAAGGGCGGACAGATGTTATGGGACCCAATCCAGGTCTCACAGCAAGCCCACAACAGAACCAGTATGAGACCTTTTTCTTACTGACAGTCTATCATCCAGGGTCCTGTTCCCAACCCGAGCATTGCAAAAAGCACTGCACAGACACTTAAAAAGAGAATTCCTCTGCTGGAAGTGTCACCAGTGAGAAGCGCAGTGATTTTTTTTCCTGTCTTTTGCTGAGGCAGAAAGGGAACTGTAGCATCTCACATCGCTGTCACCCATGTCAAAGCCCTGAATGCTAGTCTAATTAAAAAGCCACTTTTGTGCTAATGAGGAACAAACTTCTGGTTTGCGGCAATAAGGTATAAGCCTCATTACGAGAAAGAAAAGGAAGATCCTCCTAAGAAGCTGGCTGGGAAATGCAATCGATTAGGTTGCAAATCCTTAACTATTAAGTAGCCAGAGGCAAGAGACCTGGCTTTTCACAGCAAGGATCTCTCCTAGATGGAGTGAGTAAAATCCATAAGTGGATACTTGCACATCGAACCAAAGCTACACAGCAACAGTGCATCCTTCAGCAAGTTTCAGACAGGGGAAAGGCGAGCTATGGTAAACCACTGCAGAGAGCAGCGTGCTGCCCCACACACCAACACCTGATACATCAGCTACAGCAACAGTTTCCTGCTTTCTCATGCCAGTACTTACCCACGCTCCATCTTAAAAGCGTTTTGCTAATGCTGTTTAATTCCCACCCTTCCTCCAAGCACAAAATAGGAATCCCCAGGATCCCATTCCACCAGCAGGTAAAACCAGAGTAAAGCTGTCAACAGCCGCAAGAGCTCCATCCACTTGTTTTGCCCTATCTCCCACACGCCAAGTATTTATATCCACACGCAAGAACAAACATCCCAGGAGCAGTACAATTTTTCTTGCTGGAAGCCAGAGTGTCTAGGGAATCTCCTCTCTGTCCCAACCAGTCTTGTGCCACAGCCACGCTGTCACAACTCATCCTCCCAGCACAAAGCCCCCACACTCCCTTCAGACCTATTCAATGCAGTATAAAGTGTCCCAGACACTCCTGTTTCCTTTCTTGATTGAACTAGTGATGCAGAGGAGTTTCCTGTTCTCCAAATGGCAGTACAGGCCCTCTTAAGGCTTCCGAGTTTAATGAAAGTCTGTGTCTAGTTAATATTGTCAATGTTATTAACCAGAGGAAAGCACAATCCCAGAACTGTAGGGATCATTACTTCAACAGAGTCTTGCTTTGATATTTTGGGGTGGGATTTTTTTTGTCTGAAAGCTGTTGGGTAGGTACTATAATACATTACTACTGCAATTGTTAAAGAAGATAACGAACAAGAGGGAAGACAACAGTACTGCATATAGAAATGTTAAGCAACATTAGAAGTTACGACAGTTCAACTTGTTTATTTTCTGTGCTTTTGCTGCTCTACAGAAGTCTGTAATACTCCCCCCACTATTTACACCAATGGGAACCTATAAAAGGCAAAGATGTCTTCTTCAGTGCGTGCAAGGGTGGAAACAGGGAATCAAGAGTACCCTGGCTACCAAACCCTGTACTCTAACCACAGCTCCCAGAAATAAAACTGCAGATATCAAGAAGAAAAAAAATAACATTTCTTTGTTAGAAGAAAGGGGATGAGAGGATACCTACTCTCAGCCAGGAGAGATCCCAGTTCACCTCCAAAAGGCTCATCTGGGTACCAAGTGTGAAACAGCTTAGTATGAAAGTTTGCTTCATCAGTCAGGACAAGAAAGCACACCGCAGCCCTAATTTAATCCTTCCACTAAAAAGGCAGCATGATTTCACCATTTCTTCTCCCTAGAGAATAATAAATTCTTCATCCATGCTGTTCAATTCATGCCACACTCCAGGAAATCAAGTGTTCAAAGAGAAGACACTTGAGCTGCAAAAGCACTCTGCGGAAAGGTAGATATTCTATGTACTTTACTGAAAGATCCAGCAGAGCTGAATCCAGTCCTCTATGTCAAGAACAGTGCATGGCTCAGAACAGGACACAGAGTGAGCTACTAGGAGCAACTACTGGAAACCTTAAGTGCTTATCAGGTTTTTATCAGTGTCAAACCAAGTCATTTGATGCCACCACTTCAGTTTCCTCATCAGAACTGAAGAAAAAACAAAACAAAACAAAAAACCAATAAAGTGAAAGGAACTGTAACAAGAGTAGAGAGAAATCAGCATAA
Organism: Thinocorus orbignyianus; assembly: GCA_013400375.1. NCBI lineage: Eukaryota > Metazoa > Chordata > Aves > Ciconiiformes > Thinocoridae > Thinocorus > Thinocorus orbignyianus. The sequence continues at coordinate 180,944 of VXBW01005891.1, read as the reverse complement.
ATCGGGTGATATTTCAGTTGTCAATAAACAGCATTCCTCTCCTTAAAAAAACAACAGAAAACTAAACTCTTAACAACAGCATAAACAAGACCTTCCAAAGAATTAAGAGAAAAGCTAATGCTAATTTTTACCCTTGAACAGGGGCACTGTGGACACGAGACCTGAGGAGAAGCTCCATGACAGTCAGTATGAAAGCAACAGATTCGAAAGGTACTTTGACAACTTAATGGAAGATTAATCTGTCAATATTTGTTAAATACAAAGCTATCACTTATGACTCAAGAAGCTTCCAAGCAATGTATCACAGGAGCTCAGGAAAGCATCCAACTGCCTGCCTGTCCTGTTCTGATGTTCATTCCCTGACAACTTTCCAGTCTCGAGGAAGACTTGGATGGCTCTTTGGCTCATCTGGATCAGATCCCTCCTATATGCCCAGGTAACAGTGAACACATAGAAATTAAGGTCTCAAGTACCCTGGGGCTCAGGTCACCAATGACAAAATCTTGGAGGATGCCAGTCAAAGATTTCTCCATATCTTAAGTTGTTTAAGTAGTTAAGACGGTAAAGGTGGTTGCAAGTCAATTTTTCTAAGGAAATTCAGAGATCCAAACCAAACAGGCCTCTTTTCCCTTTGAATCAGAACTTCCCTCTCCTCCCCTTTTCCCATAAATTCCAGAATTTGTGTGATTTGAGTCCAAATTTCTGGTGTACTGATAATCACCACATCTATCTTTGGCATTACTCAGAATTAAAGTCATGCTACTAGGTTTCAGGAGCATTCTGGCTTAAGATTTGGGGGATGGGGGAAGAATAAATCTGAACTGAGATGGTAGGGATTCACTGTTTTGCCTGATGCGCTTCAGAGACTACTGAGGGCAGAGTTCTCAGCTCCACACCCTGTCACCAGGAGACAGACAGAGGAAAGAAATCTCCAAACGAACCATAGCAACAGGTACACTTACTGCGATGCACTGCCTCATGATGCAGGACTGTTTCATCCTGCCAGGTCCCCCAAATTTCTTCATGTCTTTGCAGAAGTGACACTCGCCGCACTCTGTCCGCAGACACGCCTCGCACTTGCGGCATCGCGTCCTCCTCCTCCGGGCTCCGGCGGTTGTCCGATTAGCTGCGAGCTTTACCGCAGAAGCAGTGCCCAGCTTCCCTTTGGGCCGACCGACTGCCCTGTTCTGAAAGAGCCAAACACACAAAGTTAATCACACAACCCATCAGGCAAGATGTACACAATCACTCTTACAGCTAAAGGAGTTCCGTTAGTCTTCCAGGAGAAGATGCACTGCAAAAAGACAAAGAAACCAAGGCATAAATGAGAGATCCCAAAGCTGTAGCAAGTCCACTTCAACAGGAGGGCAGGGAGAATTGATTTATGCACAACTCAATGGAGGACCAAGTCCCAGGTGACACGCTTGGCTTAGGCAAGAGATGATCTCTGCCACAGCTGAGCTCTGGGCGAGGGAGCTCTCAGGATTGTGCTCAGGTTAAGCCAGAAGGTCTACTTTCCTCCGCTGGAAGTAGAAGAATCCAAGGAAGCAGTAAAAGTAACTGTGAGCTTAAGTACGGCACAGAAACAGCAGCAATGGTTCAAGCCACAGCAATCTCCCTAAAAAAGCAGGAGAGTATGAACTACTGCCAAGTAATAAAGTAGGAAATAAACGACAAATACTACAAAACCCTTCCAAAGTAGCTCCCCTTGTATCCAATACCAGCAAGTGCTCAAAAATAGAACACTCACTGATGCTGTGCAAAGGCTAAAAAGGGCATCCCAGGTCTAGATTTCAGTGACCTTTAAGAGAGAAGCCAAAGGAGCATAAAAAGATTTTAAATCATTAGGTTAACTGCAACATATTCACTCGGGATATCTAAATTCCACGTTCTCATCACAAACTCTCCAATAAACACAAGAACTTACAGATGAAACCAAACATCACTAAATACTATGTAATTGTATGGAGCTAATTATGCAAGAATTGGCTTGGCTCATTCTTACCACTGACAGTTTTCTCTAGAAAGACAATAATAATAAGATCACAAAGCTCATCTGGTTTAGCATTTATACAATTTTTCCACTTTCTACACATCTCACCATATGATCAACAGACCGGCCAGTTTCACTTTCTGTTCCTGCTGAATTCTGGGCAATCACCAAGGCAGGGGCAGGTTGGCTATAGAAAGCCATGCAGAATTTCCACTGTAGTTTTTAAAAGAAAAAAAAAAACATGGAAACATTCCACTTCAGACTACAGAAGCTTCTCAAAGCGTCCTACTACACAACCCTGAAAAAAAGCCACACTGCCAAGTGTTTGAACTTCCTCCCAGCTGACTTCGCAAAGCTCCAGTGACTTTCTTAAGATGCAGAAGAGTTCTGATATTTTTAACAGCATCCGTCCCAGGAACCTCAGCGCTGGGACAGCAGAGAAGCCACGACCTAGACCTTGTAACTTTCTCTCCCACAGACCTATTATTGTAAGCGTGGTGGGAGAAAATATTGTTTAGTCGACGAGGTTACAGGATTTCAGCAAGTTTTTGATTATGCTCCTCCAAAACAGTTTTTGTTCCGTGTGAAGGCTGACTCGCACCGCGCTGTGTGAACACAAACAACTGCAGCTTCCCCTTCCCATTGGCAACCCCCCCAGACGCCTGGATTTCAGATCAATTTCAGACACTCCAAAGAATAAATATTTACCTTTTAAACCAACTTTTCAGCCTCTTAAGGATAAAGTCAGCTCTTGCAGAACTGGCTTAGAGGCAACCTAGATAACAGATAATTTCCCTCCTCAGCATGAATCACTTCTCCGCTCTCTCTGATAGCCTCCTTCCACTAGCAAGGAAAGCAAGAGACAAGAACCGAAGGCTAGACACATCAGTGGGAACAACTTAAACCAAAACATGTACAACAACCTGGGCAGCTCCCCTCTGCCAACAGTGCATGGAAAATTCTGTGACAGCATCTGACTCCTTCCCACTAGGTTTGAACACGGTTAAGGTTTTAAGAAGGCAAAAAGCAGCAATGACACCATCAGAATGGTCTTTTTAAAATGCAATCTCTTTCAAGGAAAAATCAAACTCGGTACTTTTCCAGCTGAAAGACAACTCCTAATTCTGCCACAGTAACATGAGCCAAGTCCTAATTCTGAGGACAGCATCATAAACACTGCACAGACTCAAGCAGTAAAAAAGCATCACTTGAACACTGAATTTGAGAATCCTAAAAAAAGAAGTAAGGCAGGAAGGTGAAGTACAAGAACAAGTCTGATGCCAGAACACACCACACAAGTCAGTTTTCCCTACAAATCACCACCACACAGCAGATGGCAGAGGTGCAGACCTCTGATCTCACTGTATGCAAGATTACTTACCTACCCAGACCTCTTCACTGCTCATTAGGAAATCCAAGCCATTGTACTAGCTGGGTTTGTACGAATTCACCAACCGACCAATCCTCAATCCAAGCCACGTTTTCACTCCAAGATTTCGGAGCCAGCAAGGCTAGAGAGGCCTTGCAGGAATTCCCACTAGTATCTAGTTTCAAGGGGCTCCGAAGTGGTCGCTTGAAACCTCCACAGAAGAAAATCTGGCCTGTGGGTTGCAATCCCAGAAAGGGGCTGGGATTCAAGGGGGTAGAAGGAGCCTCCAACATGACTTGGGGTTTATTTAGCACGTGGCAGACAGCCAGATAAATTCCAGGTCGATGTTAGTGAAGAGATGCTGCAGGATTTCCAGCTCAGACTGCAGTTTTACAATGTACCAGCCCTGGTAACAAAACTAGGTAAAGATTTCCTTCCCAGCTCCTGTTCCCACCTCTGTACTGCAATTTGTCACCCTCCTAGCAAAACTCTGTGGACCTCTCTTGCAAATAATGAACAAGCCATAGGGGATGGCAGGATTCCTTAACCTGAGTTTACCACAGTGCCCAGCAAACAGCAGCTCCATGGCTTCGAGCTCAAGACCAGGTGACACACTAAGCCCTAAACTAGGTGCTGGACCAGCACTGTCTCCCACCTGTGTAGCAGATACTATCACCTCATTTCCCAAGGAAAGCTAAGACCCTCACGCACACTCTGTGCCTGCTGACTCTGTAGTTGCCAGCAGCCACCTCTGAGAACTGCCAAGAAAAGAAAGGTTATGCCAAACTTGAAAAGTTTTTTTCTTAAATCTTACAACAAAAACCAGGGATTTGAGACAGAGCCTTCCTGAGGTACTATCACATGCAATCCCCCAGGTTCTCCACCATCTCCACAGAAACTGTGCCCCTACTTCTCTGGCCACAGCAAGAGTTGTCAAAAGAGGGGTAAGGAGGATGTTTAAGTCATGACAACCACTCTCCCAAGCTCCTAACAAAGGCTGCGCAACCAGCTGCTGAAATATATTAAGATTAATATACTAAATACCTACCTCTATTACACTGAAACCTAGAAAGCTGGTGGGCTTGCACAGCCCTCTAAAACAAGACGTGTTAATGGGACACCCTGCTAGGTTTTTAATTTGGCAGGGTTTTTTTTTGTCTCCCCACCCCCAAGGTTACTGCTACCCAAGCCACAAAGGTAACCTACTCCTGTGCCTGAAGCAGACAGAGCTTGGGCTCTGTAGCACCTAGGTGCTGGGAGGGAACTGAGGCCATCAAACCTAATACACTATGAGCTACAAAGCCATTTACAAATCATCAATTTGAGATCACCCTCTCACACAGCAGTGTCCACTCCTCGGACAGGAAAGGGGACTAACTGCCAAACTGATTTTCAGAAGTGCTGAGCTCCTATAAACCCCACTGAATTCAATAGGGCTCCAGGTGGACAACAATTAGGGGACTGGGTAGGATGGTCATCAGCAACTCAAATCTCTCAACGGGGCTGCATAGATCTGGGAATAAGCCCAGGTATGACACTTCCAACTCTAAACAAGGCCCTAGGAAATGCTACCTGGAAGGGTCACTACTTGTAACGTTTACCTCAGCTACGGACAAACATTTGGTCGCTGGGAAATTTTCACTGCCTCCTTAGAGGTGTTTTCCCCACGTGTCATTTCCCTGCTAGGCCACCATCACCAGGGGCAGAAGCAGCAGAGGCACCAAGGGCCTCTGTCCTGAGCTCAGCACTTACTATAACAGAAACTCAACTGTTTACAGCAACAGATTTCTAATCTTCACAGTTACAAAGAATGACTTAAAAGATCCCAGGTAAACAAAAATACCAAGATCATCAAGCTTTGGATGACGGAGACAACAGTTCAAGAGCTATCAGCTGTTAAATGCATCATTAAGTAGGTGCTGATGTTCCTCAACTAGTATCCCAACATCAACAGGACTCTGTCAGAGTCATCACCTGGCAACTTCACATACAAGCTCCTCTGTGCTGGAGAGGAAAATCAGCTGATCCTGCAAGAGAGTCCACCACGAAGATTATGGTCCTAAAAGTAAGGCTGACAGAGCCTGCAGCCTAGAAACAACCTCTTCTGCAAGTAGCCTTCACCTGGGCACAGGCCTTCTCCACCACTCAGCTTCAGTGACCTGCTTAAGCTCCTGCCAGTGGCACCAGACCATTATTTCAGACTCAACATCTCTGAGAAAAATGCAGGGACATATACAGTGCCCTTCCGAAGAGCTTATCACGTGGCGAGCTCAGTGAGACCCTGAAGCACTTCCAAACCAAGTACAATCTGAAGAGTTTATGCACCCACTGCATAAATCTCTCCAAGACAAGACATCGTACATGCGTACTGTTTATTTCTTCAAGGTGCTGTGCCACATAAATATATCCCTCCCATTTGCAAGGGAGAGGTGATTTCCTTCTGTAACATGTGGACAGATTCCACTTATCCTGGTTTGTAGTAATTTGACGAAGTCCATGCAACAGTGTGAGCATCAGAAGAAAGATGAGGATCCAGGATTTCCAGGGTGCTAGCCCTGCACTTAGACCTTTATATAGCACTGCACCCCAATATAGTTGTTTCAACAAAATTAGAACAAATTTAATTACCAGTCATTTCTTTAAAACATCTGATAAATAAACACTAGAGGAAAAAAACCAAAACACATTAACCCGCGATTCATAATTGTTGCCAGTTAAGATCCACGTAAAAATGCTGGGTCGTGGGCTGATACTGGGCACTGGAGAAGCTCATGGGGTGCCACAGCAAAGGCCTCAGATTATTTCCTTGTCTCTTCTGTAACATTAGACACAAAGTGGTGGAGGACGAGGCTCCCTGCCCAGGGCCAGCACCATCCTGAACAACTCCAGTGTCATGTCCCTCTCCTGGCCTCCAACTCCAGGCATGCAGTTTTGACCTTCCTGCTACAAAACCCAGTCAAACTGACAAACTACCAGCAGTTGCGTGGACGAGCAACACACACACACCAGTGCTGTGGATTGAGATTCACTAAAGTCATCTTAGCAGAGGTTTCCCAAACATTAGCTCTGGCATAACTCTACATTAATCCTAAAATAAGGAGACTGACATTAAATTGACTCGAGTCAATGAAGCTAGTTTAATACAACAAAAATCACAGATAGCAAAAACATCCTTAAGAGTGGTATCAACTGAAGAGCGCAAGCCAACACCACAAATCTAACATGCCTGACTAAAGCATATCTGTCCAAAAGTCTATGTGTGTAACAACAGGAGAGTTGTTCTCTAGCAGTGACAATTTGCAAGAGTCACATCACTCATCACCAGCATATGCTCCTGCTGGAGTGGAAGTGTCCTGTGAGACGAGCCCAATGTCCTCCATGAAGCAAGGAGCAGGGAAAGGGAAGACTGTGAAACTTTTTCAAGCCCAGCCCTCCCCAAACATAACTAGTCCTCTCCAGATGTTCACGTCCATCATCTTCTATTCATACCTACAAACTTTCTTATCCTATCCTGTAACAAGTGATGTAGTTCCCAGTGATCACTGCCAGTGACCACACAGAGCTCCACTACTGAATAAGCAGATCAATTTCCCACAAGTAAATAGAAAAGTTTATACCTCGCAGGTTCATCTGGGCATTAGTGATGCTCCAGCAACTTTTCTGCCAGCATAGCTATGTTGTTTAGGGCGTGATAAACAGGCATGCCAGTGCCAATGCAAGTGTCCCCGTTCATTTTTCGCTGGTGCTAAGGAGGTAGAAGTTAGGCCTGGAGGGTGGAATAAGATACATGGGCAAAAATATGCTTTTGTAGATAAGCTGCATCCAAAGTAGGAGCTCTTAAAAAGAAAGATACCAGTAAGTTATACAGACTTGAGGCACCTTGTGCAAATGCAGCTTTTCTTCTTACTGCTACTTGAGGACAAATCCCCTCATCCCCACCCAGGAGCATTTTTCCCAGTCTGTTTACACACGCTGCAGTTAAGCGTCACAGACAGAAACTGAATTTGTAGCTACTCTGAGGAACCCAGCAAGGCTGGTGGGCTGCAGTGGGCAGCCCTTGCCCATGGCCAGCACCAGGCAGGACACACACCCTGGCACCCACAGGTTTCCAAAGCCCTGCTGCTGGCTGCAACTACTGCAAGCACAATAAATCCTATCTGTGCTCATGCTAGGAAACCTGACAGCCTTTCTGCCTTCTTAGTTTAGGCAGAGGCTAGGGAAAGAGGACTGAAAGTCAAAAGAAAGTTTGAGTGGCAAAAAAGCCCCCTGCAGCTTCTCCCCAAGCAGTGGAGTTGTGCTGTTTGACTACACCTGGAGAGCTGAAGCCCTTCACCTGTTACATAGCAGGGACTATGGCAGTAGAAAAGCTATGTGGTATCAATCTGACACATCCTGTGTAGAAAAAAATGTAGTAACTACACACATTAAAGCAGCCTTGTATGAAAATACAGTCGGATCCAGGCAATGGGTTTTACCACTGGAACAGTTCTGAACGAAGCGGAAAACACTCCACAGGTCTTTGCTACGTAGGTCGCAGAGGTATAATCTAGGTTCAGCCTTTCCCACAGGAAGGATTTCCATCTTCTTGCAGTAATTTTTGTTTAAAACTATTAACATAAAAACACTATCAAGCCTCATGGACGAGCAACGCTGATGAGACCCACAACATACCTAACTTTCCAAATTCAACCAGCAAGAACTAGCACCTCCAGCTGCTATTTCCCAGCTGGCACAACGCAGCTGAGACCAATCTGCTCTCCTGATGATTAGCTCTTTTAAAAAAGCCTACAGTGATCACACTAAGACAGAGAAGTCAGTGGAAGAGGCCTGGTGTAGGACAAAGTTTAAGAAAAGGAAGGGGGCTGGGACTTTTAGCTACCAGTTCTGGGAGCTGAGCAGCAGCGTGGGCCTGCATGTTCACACAATCTACAGAATTAAGTAAAGACTTAATAAAAGTTACTCATCCAAGACCCGGCTCAGGTTCTTGGGCTGACACTACACCAGGCCAGTGCAGCACATGAACATCTCGCCCAAGGTTTCAACACCAGAACTGCCATCCCTGGGGAGCATCCAAGACACACCACCACTGCCAGTCCACTCTTGCCACCCTGCTTTCTCAGGGCAATTGTGAAGCAAAACATAGTCACATTTTTAGAAATGAGAGAGGTTTGGGAAGACAGACTCAACACCCGGCCTACGTACAAACTGGTCCGTAAAAGCAAATTATTAGGCTATTTTAAAGAGCAAAACACCTTGAGTTACAAACAGAACTACCACGTTTATGTTTAAATTGCATACACATGTTTAAATCTATTCCTGGCACATTTTTAATTGCTAAGGCAATTCTTAGAGAGCAAAATACACAATCTAGAACACGTGTTCTGGATTATTTTTCACGGATTACTTCATACATTTAAAAAGTTTATTCTCCTTCCCCCACAGGAACAAAAAACCCACCACCACCACCTTCAGAGAATAAACCCTGGAAGTATTAATAAAAGTTCTCTTTTCATTTCAGCACACATCCTTCTCTTTATTCCACATCCCTCGTCCCTGGGAACGGAAAGGAGGTTTTGGCTATAAATCAAACTAAGACAAGGTAGCCAGGCTCAGCATCAGACTCTCTCCTGAAGTCCTGCAGCCCTCTCAGCTATTTGAGGAATCTTATTAGGAAGAATAAAAAAAATAATAAAAAAGCCAAAAACCCAACACAATCATTCTGGAAACGGCAGGGAAAGCCCCCCCGGGAGGAACAATCACGGACTCAAGGCGCGGGGCCCTGGGAGGTGCCGAACTCCCGGTGCCCCCGGGCGCCCGCGGCGGGCGAGGCCGTGC
>VXBW01005891.1:84710-171499 GCA_013400375.1 Thinocorus orbignyianus | reverse complement strand
TGGCAATTAGCCCCCTGCTGGTAATTAGCCCCGCGAGCTGCCGAGGGGGCCGGCGGGGGCGGGCCGATGCTGGGCCTGCCTGGGTGTGCCGAGCGGGGAGGGGATGCGCGGCGCTGGGATGCGCGGCCGCCCGCAGGGTGCACGGCGCTGCTCGGGCTGCCGGAGACAAAGGAGAGGCGCACCGACAGACCCACACACCCCCCCCTCCGCCTCGCTACCTGTCGGCTCGCCTCCCGCTGCCAGGGACGGGACGGCAGGAGGGAAGGGAACCTCCATCCCTCGGGAGGAGGAAGGCATCGAGCAAACTTGGCGGTTTTGAGCCATGCCCCCCCTTATCCTTAGCAGGGATAAGATGGGATGCAAGGCGAGCCGGCCTGCAGAGCTGCTCCCTCTCGTTTTCTCCTGGGGAACCATTTCCAGCCGTGCTCTGAATATCCCAACCCGCTTCTGGGGTTTACATTAAAAATATCCTCCTCCCTGCGATCTGAGCTGTTACACGTGGGTTAATCGGGGACCTGTTCTGGATCCAAAGGTCGGAGTAGGGCCAGCGCCTGAACACGGACCCTGCCTTCATCCTCCAGAGCTCGCACTTGAGGGTCAAAACACACAGGCCTGAATTTGAGCGCTGGGAATTAGACTTCCCATTGGATTTATGGGCCTGCTTTCAGGGGAAATCCCGATTCCATTCAAGTTGTTAGGATTTTGCCTCTGGCTCCTACGCCCACAACACAGAATTAAACATGAGATTAAATATTTGCATGTACTGAGCAACCAAGAAGCCATAAAAGAAGCACATCTAATGGTCCTTGCATCAGGATTTTTGCCAAGCTGGTTTCAGCTCAGTTTCCTGGTCTGAATTATCACACGGCTGCACAACCACTTTGGGAAGCCCAGGAGAAGAGGCAGCAACAGGCAGGAGCTGGCAGAGGAGCAATGGGCAATTACACCTCACACCCACTCACAGCCCTCATGACACCAAAGCCCAGTCACTCAAGCTTCAGTAACAAAATACAGTCAAACTTTAAACAGATACTTAAAGGTGCTGATAAAGCCAAGTGAATCATGTAATTAGGCCCCTTCCTTATTTTGAATACCTTAAATACCCATCTCTTGTTTGTACTTTTGTCTTCTTACCAACTCAAGCTCAAATTATGGGTAGGTGATGGTATTCTCCCAACCCCGCTCATCCACGATGCCAGGAGTGAAGCATTTTTACTTGCAACACATGATGGGTCTCTCCAGAATGCGACGGGGTATGTTCAGCCTGTCTCCTCAGGTTTCTCTTCCCCCATTGTGTTTGTACACAACTGAGAGAGCAGGAGCAGATGAAAGCTGAGGCACGAAAGGCATGTGCCTAAGGCCTTGGCTTTCAGAATCACAAGGTAATACCAGAATCCAATGTTTTCTGGAGAAGAGAGGAAGGGGGAGATGCAAGTCTCACTATGGGCCTACAGAAGAGAGCTTTAAACCATGAAACAAGGACCACTGACGCGATTACAGCGGTGTTTGTGGTTCGAGTATATGGTTGGCCTCCAGCAGGGGCAGGAGAACAGATGACATCTGGAAGGAAGACGCTTGGTCCCACACCTCCCTGTGGGCAGACCATGTCTCCAACTAGCCTGTGCTGATTCTGTCCGAGGCTCCACATAATCTGGCTTGTGCTTGTTCACGCCCCTCCAGTCTTTTGGCTCCGTAATCCAGACAGGAGAAAAAAATAACTTGTGACATCCCCCAAGGACAATCCACCAGTCACACCACGGTGAAATGTCATTCACAGCAAATTAAATCATGACACAGATCATCCTCCTCCTCTCATCTGCAGCACATCCTAGCGCTCCTGATCCTTGCATTAGGCTGTCTGGGTGGCAGCAGGTCACCAAGTGTGACCCACGTCAAACTTCGGTCCTCGGCCTGCCCTGCCGTGTTCCAGTCTGCTGCTTACACCAGCAACACAACTGACAAATGAGCTCTAATTATGAGGTCGGCATTAGGAGTGAAGACACACATGCCAAGAAGATCTCAGAATGATTTCCAAGCGCTAGGTAAACTTTGCTGAGCTGGTGTTGAACAGAATCGGATGGGATAGGATATAACATAGCAAGTTGGGAATCGGTAGGGGGAAAACACCACAGTAAAATAAACTTTCTGTTTGTAATTGCTCTCCAAAAGTCTCATGTTGTACAAGAGCAGCTAACCATTCAAAGAAATATTTAATACACAGAAGGAACTACTAAGAAAGCATTTTCCAGCTCAATTCTTTCAACTTGTCTACACTGGAGAACACTAAATTACAACAAATAGCGAGCAACCCTTGTGTGAACAGCCGTCTATCTGACTGGCCTGGTGCAGTTTACATCAGATTAGAAAACAAAACAAGCAGCACTGACCCTGCTCATGCCTGTATTGGCATAACTGTGTCCATACTTCAGCTTTGCGCGATACAATTCAGTAATAAATAACATCCTTAATTGAACTGCTGAAAGAGCCTTAGTGAAAACCGCATGAAAACAGACAGTAACTTCCATTCTAAACTGTTGCTTTGATTGCACCTCACCTGAAGTCATATATAAGTCTCATCAATATCATAATCTTCTCCACAGAAACCAATTATGCTGTCACAAACTGAGACAATAACCTCAAGCGAAGAATAAACAGCAGGAGCAGATGAGTGCCAAATAACCACATTTTATTCTCATGCAAATATCCTGAAGTAGTAAAACCAAAATGGGGGGAGGAAGAGAACACCCCCTGCACTGTACTCACTTGCTCCTGAGCATCTCTGGTACCGAGAGATTTCAGCTGTTCCTACCAGCGCTAAACAGGATCCCTGTTTTCACATTAGACACTGGAGTCTATGATTCTGTATTCTCAATATGTGGTGAAATAAAGTGTTGTTGTTTTTTAGTGTGGCACAAATGCACCTTTGATTTAACCTTCCCTTGAAACTTTTTATGCATCTTTATAGAGTACGATATTTAGCTCACTCTAGAAAAAAATATTTACATGGAAACAATTGGAAAACCAACCTCAGATTGGTTTATATACAGGCCCTTGAAAAAAAGATCTTGTGATTTGAGCTGCTGTTGCTTTCTGCAGGCCAGCACATATGTTTCTGAAAAGGAAACCCACCGAGATGTTTATGGATCATGATTCTTGACCGGTATCAGAGTAATAGTTACCCAATAGCTTTCTAAGGTTCATTGTTTTGGTGTAAGTGTCCATTCATGTGAAATACGATCTTAACTGTTGGTCTTGAGCAAATTTCATGACACTTTCCTCAAGAGTTCTAGCCAATATTTCAGTCATACTTTTAACACTAGCAGTGACATTCTGACAGCCTAAATACCCATCTAGTATCGTCATCTTACTACTCCATACTACCTATTTTATCTGAACTGTGACATAAGAGTAGTCATCAGATGTGATGTATTCATCACAATCTCTTTAATAAACAGTCTGATCAACCTTAGATCAAATAAAGTAACTCAAGATGAAATAATATATTGATTGTTCCCTCCATGTAACACAGATACTTTCCCTAACCAGTATCCAACACAGGAGAAGCAAAGGCAGTTGTACAACTCTCTCTTGAAGGATGACAACCATGGGTGAGTGCAGTGCAGCAGAGGAGCAGCACCCAAAACAGCAAGAGCCCAGACTGACCATGCTGATAGTAACTCACTCACTCTCTCTCTCTCACATAAGCCTTAAAAAAAGAAAACACACACCTCCTTCCAAACTCCAGCACCCCGTCACCTTAAAATACAATAAATAACACTGCAGAAGAGTGAAACATCTAATTCATCTATGACACAAAACATGAGCACTGCATCTGGGAACCCACTGATAAATAACTGAGGTCTTCTATCTTCACAGCAGATTTGTGCAGAGAGGTACCAACAATCTCAACAGCTCACGAGATCTGGATCCACTCATTTCCTCTCTACAGGAAAAGCCATAGCATGATTGGGACTATCTACTGGGAAATGAGGGAAATCCTGCCACGTTTCCTTCTTCCATAGATCTTTATGCCACAGCATTTCCACAGTACAGTTTGTCTTGAAGAGCCATGTTCCGCCAGTAAATGCAAAAACTATTGAAATAAACTCCTAAGAAGAGTTGTGGAGGAACAAGCAAATAGATGTGGCTGCCAGCTGAAAGAGTGGATTAACTAGAATATGTAACCTGCTGTCTGTCCTGCAAGAGGCTGAGCACACTCTGACACACAGCACCAAATGCTCTACAGTAATCAGTTGCGTCCAAGATGTGGACAGAAGCTCTAAAACCTAGAGACCAAACCCAAACATTCAGAGGCAAACAAACGATAAGCAAGGAAAAGTACAGTTTGCCTCCTGAGAGCTCAGATGCCTGGTTCTCACCTACAAACCTGGCTTGGATTTGCAGGGAAACATTCAGGACATAAACAACCAAACCACGCCAGACTAAGTCTCAAAGCTGCTTCACTTTTATCAGAATTCATCCGTATCTTTTGCTGTATTTGCTAATTTTCAAAAAGGAGAACACTTCTGTACCTCTTCTATGTGGTCTGTTAGCGCCTGCAGGAAAGTCATAAAGTTGAAACAAGACCTCATTTATATTCTCAGCAGACTTTAATTCCAGTGTGCTATGGAACTAAAAGGAAGCCATCTTCTCAGGGACAGAACATACAATTCAATTTTGTTCTGAAAAGTGCACGCAGGATTAATGTCCATAATTGCACAGCACGTACTGTGCAATGACAAATGCCTTCCACATTGCTCTGCCAATGTGCTTCGATCCAGAAACAAAACTATTAAATCTCAGATACGTAACTCAAAGCTTGAATGGTTTTAATATCGGGGTGGGGAAGAGCTGGATGCTGGAATATTTACACCAGGTTCAAACCTGAGCTTTTTGTTTGGTTTTGTTGGCCAACTCAGCAATGAATGTAGTCAAGCTCCTGGTGATAAAATTTGAGACCTGTCAACTCCTTTCACATACACTATCTAAGAGAAAGGTCTTAAGACTGAAGTAGTTTTCATCAGCACTTTTACTGTCATAAAAGAAAGAGAAAGCTGCTATTTTGAAAAATGGCAGGCAAGATGCAGTTGGGAAAAATTCATGTTACTGAATTTCTGTAAATTCATAGATCCAGATCTCACACATATGGTAGAAGAATGACAATGGGGAAGAATACATTAATCTTCTTGTGTGATACTTGGAGAACAACAGTTTGAAAAGAGAGATGTCTGTTCATTTTTTCCAATCCATTCACATTTCTACTCAGAGTCAAAATGGCTCTAATTTACCTGTTTGATGTATTAATCACATAAAGGCACTGGTCAGATTTCAAAGCAAGTGGCTGAGAGTTGATAAGAAGGGAAAATAGTAAGTCAAAGATGGAAGATTAAGAAGGTGCTCATTCAAGTCCTTGCTATTTATAATTACTCCCTGAAGGGACACAATATTTCAAGTACAGCCTCTTGAGGTGAGAAATAATCTGTCAAGTCACCAGGCAAAGCTTTTAGAAAAATACTGAGGCAATAGGCAGTGAAGCTCTTTGGGAGTGTCACGTATAATATGCGTACACCAAACTCCGAAACTCCGTCGGCCTGTATGGAGTTACCACAGAAATGAATTTGTCTTTGGGACTAATGTTTGTTAAGAGACTGAAGCAGCGCTCAGAGAAACAAACAAGTCAGGCCAGGAGCTGCCTTCTCATCAGCTCTGCCCCGGGAAAGCAGACATTTGACAGAAACTCCCAGTAGCTTCAGCAGCTCTTACTCCTTTGCTCAGTACGTGGAGAAGTCTTGGGTTCTGGTGCGTCAGGTTTTTTCTGCTCCCAAGTGTAGTTAGCAGGGAAAGAGCCTAGTTTCGTATGCACACAGCTACTGTGGGAAGTCCCCTAAAAAAAAATCCCCCAAACCTCAACTATGTGGTTTTGTTTCTTAATAGATTTGTCAGGAGCCAGAACTGGCATATCTTCATGAATAAAATTCAGCTCTCTCCTACCACACCGTATCTGCCATCCTACAGTGTAAAAGAACAGAAATTATTCAAAATTATTTAAATCACTGATTCCAATCACAATTTAAATCAGTAAAGAGAAAAACAAATTTAAATTTATTTTAATCCTCAATTTCTTTTGTGCTTAAGTTATTTTCTGGAAGATAAATTAATTATTAGCATCTGATAACTACCACGAAATGTTTGATTTGCAGTAGATTATAAACTTCATAATCAGGACATTTTATCAACAAGAAGGATTCACAATACATATTTGTACATGCAAATCATCTTGCAGACTATCGGCATTTGAAATTGTTGTTGACACCAAGCAGAGTTCAGGCAGTGCTGTGTGAGAGCGCTTCAAACACCTTTAAGCTGGTGCCTGGCAAGGACAAAATGTGACAGTTTAAATCCCCATTTTGCTCCTGCGCCACTTGGAATGACTGATGTAAAACTCATTTGAATCTCAACCAGAAAAGTACATCTTACAACAATTTACACTGAATTCTTTTGCTGTTTTTCTACCTTTACCAGATTTTTTTTTTCCTGCACTGGAAGGACTCATTTTTTACTTTAATTCTTAGTTGCTTGTTTTTAATTGTTAGTATTAGCTAATCCATTCATATCGCCACAGGAAGTACCTGAATGGATCTCCAAGGACTGGTCTGTCTCAGGGAATTTGGCAGAGTTTTCCCACTGCTGCTGGGAGGAATGTTGCTTTCCTGGTGGTAGCCCCCGGGCAGGCTCCTGAAACTGATGCTGTTTTGATGTTGTGCCATTTATACATGCTCAGATCTGTTACAGACACCACTCTGGTTAAAACACTAATTGCTGTAACGAGTATCTCAGTGCTTTTGCTACTATAGGTGGAGCTGGCCTAGTGATAGCTATGGTAGGAATTCTTAGTAAGCAGCAAGTAAAAACTGGAAGTATTTATTCAAAGGTTTTCAGGAATGTTCTTTGTCCACCCAGCACATCTTCCCCTGAATGTAAAGAAAACCTGATGTAAAACAACACTTAACACTTCAGAAAAATCACACTGGTTTCACATTAAAGCTTATAAAAATCGTTGAATTCATGCTTTTTCCCCCTAATTTCTGCATTATGTCCACTAATTTTAAATTTTACTTACTATTTCTTAAGTTTGTTCCAATGCACAACACTGCATATATGTTCAATAAAACTAGAGCCACACTAAAGAAACTGTGTTATTAATAACTGGTAGATCTTCCCTTCGCAGCCATTTTTAATGTGAAATACCATGAAAAGGGTAAAAAATTCCTTGCTGGAAAATGGCAGAAGACGCATGAATGGGCTCTAGATCTGGAGAAGGTGACTAATACCACTGGCCTTTTATTATTTAAAATCCAAGTTATTTCTAAGAATCTGAAACTGTTTTCATCACAGTTGTCCACTGTTTGTCTCATGTGTGGTTCAGTTCAGACTATGAACAATGATTAGAAATCATATTCCCAGCCTAAATCTATTTATGGCATGTTTATACTCCCTTGTTCTCATGCCAACATTGTCCATTAGCTAAAATAACTCTTCTCCTCCCATGGTGTTTATAGTCCTTGAAGTACTTACACAACAGTCATCTCCCCCATTGACTTTGTTGTCCCATGCTGAACAAGACACATTCTTCTAGTCCCCTCTCCTAAACATCACATCTTGAATACTAGAGGTAGTTGTGGAGTCCCATACCCACCCTCATCTCAAAACTACCTATAGTGGAACTAGAATATAGTGAGGAAAATGATCAAACATATGGTATGGTTTATGTACCAGAAAAGACTGAATTTACTAGTGTTTTTCAGCTTGGAAGCAGGGGAGGAAAAAGACTGAGAAACAGTAACGGGGACATAAAAAAAATAATAAAATATTGCCAGCACAGAGAAGGTGAACAGAGTCCTCATTCAAATTTCTCAAAATGTATGACACAGAGGGCATGAAGTGTATTTGTGATGTTAAGGGGACAGATCCAAAACAACATAAGGAAGTGCTTATCTACACAGAGCTTTATTAAACTGCAGGGGACACTGCCACAGAATGCTACGGAGATCAGAAAGATCAACAGGTTCCACAAATTATTAGGTAAATTCACAGAGGAAAACAAAATGCTAGCTGGGGATAGTAAACATAAAAGATGAAGATACAATCTTTTAGCTTAATGGGGAAGACAAGCAAAAATCACTGCACACCTGCTTTGTCCTTACAACCCTTTTAGTATCTGTGGCTGGTCACCATCAGGAACACGACACTGTGCTACAAGGTGTCCCTGCCCATGGCAGGGGGGTTGGAACTTGATGATCTTTAAGGTCCCTTCCAACTCTGACCATTCTATGATTCTATGATGCTATGACTGTCTGGTTTGATGGGGTATGACTAGTTCAACCTTTCCCCAATGGTATTTAACCAGCCTTTGGCTCTGCCTCTCGCAGGTTAGTTCTTACAGGTTAATGCCTCTATTTCAGATACACAGACGTGTTTTGCAAAAAGATTTCTAGTAAAAACAACGGGGTAACAAACTGCTGCAAGATAGAACTCACTAATGACTGGAATCAGATGCTGTTCATGGTAACAGAAAACTAAAGTCAAAATCCTGTGTCCACTCACCACCATCCTCAAACCAAAAAAATAGGAGCCAAAAAAACCACAAAAAAAACCCCACAGCCTGAGAGATCTTCTTTTTTTTTTATAATCACTTTTTCTTCCTGATTCTCATGCACTGATTCATAGCTATGAACATTATTTACATTGCCAATTGCAAGGAAAGTTGGTTTTTTTTAAAAACAACACTACCACCATAATCCAGTTAAAATTTCAGCTTGTGGTCTTTACTAATTAATAGTACTCCTTTAAATAAGAATATTACCATTTCCTTCTTATAATTCTCAAATATCTTCTCTGAAAATCAACAGGTAAAAATCACATGGAAGAAGCATATGAACAGGCATCAGAAAAACAGCCACATATTGCAGCATTGTTAACCAGCTACTAAAAATTACAGCTTCATTTCCTGCTCACAGCCAGACCTATATATATTTGGACACTTGCTATCATTATAGATGCAGTGCCTTCAGGTTTGTGCCAGGTAAGAGAGATGAGAATCTGGCTCACAGTCTGCATTTCTAACTCTTCACAGAACAAGAGAGTCCAAACATATTTTAATTCTTTATAGCTGCTCTTCATAGACAACTAAAGATCTTTATCACAATAAAAACAGAAGGCACTGCCACGGAGCATAATTACATGCTACTATAGTTGACTGTTGTCTTCCAGAAATAGGAAATGGTTGGAAAAACGCACGGTTTCTGCTTGGGCCATACTCCCGAGTTCCTTAAATAAAATGCTACCCCTAAATCCCTGTGCAGATAAAATGGGAATCCTGGTATTGCAGGGCTGAGCAAATCTGAAGAGTGGGCTTCAAGATTTGGCTTGAAGGTAGTCAAGCTTTCCGCATCAGTGATGAGCGATAGGTCACCACAGTGGAAAATCAGGTTTAGGCCCTGCTGTCTTTTCACATCACCCAGAAGTTCATTTCTTAGGAATGGATATGGAGTTTGTTTCTTATCTTTATTTCTCACTCCTCTTTAATCAGTTAAGAACCCAAAATCTTGAGGCAGTGTGCCCTGTGGAGTTCTTCTGTTGGGACAGCAGATAATTGTTGCAAAAAAACCCCACAATAAGACTCAGCAGTGCACCACACGAGGACAACTTACTGTTGCACCAACTCCTGACAAAGGATGGAGGATGGGTTTATGTACCCACAGCTGGGAAAAATGTGCTGGGTAGTCTGAAGGTATGTTAAACT
Organism: Thinocorus orbignyianus; assembly: GCA_013400375.1. NCBI lineage: Eukaryota > Metazoa > Chordata > Aves > Ciconiiformes > Thinocoridae > Thinocorus > Thinocorus orbignyianus. The sequence goes on along the minus strand of VXBW01005891.1, from coordinate 161,697 downwards.
CTCAGTCAGACATTGGGACAAGGAGGTTTCAAATATCCACATGGTCCCACTTTCTTCTAAGAGGCCTAAATTAGGATCATTGTATGTATCCTAGTATCCCTGACAAAGTTAAGTATTTTGGTAAATGAATTATTGTCAGACAGAGATTCTTCTGAATAAGGACTGTCTTCTCTTACTCTATAGTTAAAAGAAAAAGGCAGGTTCTTCCGAAAGAGTTTCCCAAAAAAAAACTTCAAAAAAAAAAAAAAAAAAAAAAAAAAGGTGCCTACTGGAGTATAATTATTATGTTAAATAATTATCAATAAATTGTAAGAAGTACAAAAGACTCAAAAAAGCCCTCCATAAAGATGAGTAAATATGATTTGGAAGAGGTGCCTATGAATCATACACCATTTCCTTTTTAGCATCAAATAATAACAGTTCATACCTTTTACTATGAAACTTTCTGCTGAAGATGTCACAGATCTTTATAAAAATTAATTTCACCTTCCAGGATGGGAAGCACCATCTCCACGTAACACAGAACAGCTCAGGGAGCAGATATGTGCCATTCATCTCAAGGAGGGCTGCAGCAGAGCTAGGAACAGCACAGACCCTTGCCTCCCATTTAGTACAGAAACCACGAGATCATCAGATGTCACCCATTTATTTTATCTCCTCACAAAACCAGTTTTGAACATTGCTTCTGTTTCTTTTCTCAGTGAGCAATATTTTTTTTGGGGGTGGGAATAAGCTGCAGGATAACTGACAACTTCAAATATTTTTAGTGAAGGTAGACAGGAGCAATGCAGCACAATGGAGCCACAACATGGACGAGTCTTCCACGTTCTTAGCTAAACGTCTTGCCCACTAGATCTTATCCACTGTGAACTCTGATTTAAGGTGGGTGAACATATTTCTTTCTTAAACCCCAGAATCTCAGTCTTTAAGCAACCATTCTGCAGTACAGAACTGTGCACGCTGTTGGCACGTCACACTAATAACACGTAAAAGAAACTGTGACTCAGTTTCCAAGAGGAATATTATTGGCTGCTTCAAAAATCATTCAGATTATTTAAGGCATGTTCTTTCAAAAGCAAGTCAACATTACCAAGCATTGCCCTTCCACAGCTTGGGTTATTCATATAGTTTAAGTCATTTTCTGTCCCTACTCCAGGGATCTCTTGAGGAAGAGTTCTCTCCCTCTGCTCTATGTTTTCCCCACTCCATCCCTGCTCGGCACTTGCCTCTCTCCTCATCCTGCTTTCTTGCTGTTTCTAGCCTCTTCCCCTCCTTTCTTTACAGTCATTTCCATTTTCTTTGAAATGTTTTGGCATTTAACGCTGGCTTTATTCTTCCTTCTCCATCTGCTGCTCTTGTCTTTCTAAATCTCCTCTGGAGCCTTCTCTTGGGAGAAGGCAAGAGCCACATTTTTCACTTTTGCTGCCTCTTTCTGGATTTCAGTTCCCTTCTTTTTCTTTATGGACTTGGAATCAGACAATCCTCCTCTCCCAGCTACAGTGTCTTCTTACGAGCCCCAGAGTAGCTGGTACCATGTTGTATCATATATGCCACTCCCTTAAACACCAGTATCTCAGGAAAGGCACTGTCAAGTATTTGGCATTTGTCCTACTCCCTACAAGAGCAATACTACAGAAAGCAAAATTACAGATAGGTTTTGTTCCCTTGCCCTGTGTTCAAGCTTTGCAGAAACTTCTGATGATGCAGACTGGCTTCACCAGCTACAATCCAATCTTAAAGGCAGCTTCCCCTCTCCCTAAGGGTTTTCTTCTCCGTAAAATCTTCTGTTTCATTATCAGGACGTACAGGGAACAAAGGTAACATAAACAAACTTAACTAGTACCACTGCCTCTATACAAATCTGCCCTGTATTGTCTTTCCTGCACATTTTAATTTGGGACTTAGAGTCTCAAATCTTAAGACGTTTCTTCCCAGCTTTTTCACTTGGCCTCTGGTGCCAGACAAGGGAAATAGCTGTGATGTGAAAGATGACACGGACATTTGCCAATTAGAAGCACACCAAAAAAAAAAAATCTTCTTTTGGGTAACATTCAGCCATTTCTGCATGCATACCTTTGAACTAAAACATAAGACATAATCACAGATTAAGCAAAGTAAGTAGGGAGGGAATTGAGAAAGGATTTCTTCTGTTATAAATTTTTGTTTATTTCTAAACTTCAATCTAAACTATGACTTTCTGTGAAAGTTTTCCTTCTAGTTGTTACTAACTAATCTGTGTGTTTGTTGTTGTACCTTAGCGCTGGGAACAACGCCTTCTACAAGTTTTTGCTTTCAGAAAGGCTAAAGGAAAATAAACACTAGAAATTAAAACAAAAAATACCCTTGCAGCCAGCAGGATGGATTTTGCAAAGAGGGATAAGATTTAAATCACAAAAAATACCTGTCTTTTACAGTTACAGTCATGATGCCAATCCACAGAAATAGAAGAAATGAACCATTTATCAAAGATTCCAAAATAAAGCGAACAAGAACATTAGCAAATGCCAAAGCTTATAAAAGCCTCAAAACATGAAGATCCTCACTTCTACCACAAACTCCAAAAATACAGCCCAAGTGTCAGTTGCTTCTTAGCTTTCTTTTATACGTTTCACACACCAGTTTTCCTCTGATCACAGAGATTTTGCTTTATTCAAAGCCTGGAGTATACTCAACTGATGAATGAACAGCAGCTAACAACACAGTGGAGTGAAGAATCCGACACCTATACCCTCTTGAGGTTTTCCACTGCTGTTTTTAAACAAATACATATTTTAAACACAAAGCACTTTCCCATAGACTTATTACAGTCTAAAAGGGAATTACATATTTAACAAGATATAACTTATCTGAAATATGCTTAGCTAAAACCCAAAAAGAAACAAAGACGGATCATTCTGCCCCACTCTCCTCTGGCAGTTTAATGTTTACGATCTCCTACTTCCCATTTGAAACCAGCAAATTCTCGTGGCTATAAGCCATCACATGCAAAGGCCTAACAAGTGCACCAGCACAAAAAGTGAGAACAGACAAAATAATTCACTGAGTTAATTATTTGAAAGTTATTTACAATGATACCCACAGATTTTCAGACAGAAGTCTGATTTAAGCTGACCGACCCTTTCAACATTTCTAAAGAAATTAAGTATTATAAAACTAATTCAGTGAAAAATGAAAGTAAAAATAGAAGCGATGAGGCATCTGCTAAATAAGCAAAGCTGGTTTTACAGCATGCTGAATAACTGGAGTATGGTAAACATACCACTGTTATAAATAACATCCAGCCTTCTGACATTATTCTTGAGTTAATTATTTCAAACTCTTTATAAGCGTTAATGAAGCAAGCCTCACGGTTCTCCTGCAAAGTGAGGAGAATTACTCCCATACATAGGAAGAAAAATGAAGATACAGGGACAGAAAACAATCCTCCAAAGTTAGCAGCACACTTGTACAGAGAATTCAGGTGGTCTCATAGTATAACAGAAGCAGCATCCTCTCCTCCACACAAGAGTGCTTATTATGTGACCAGTTTGTACGATTTCCACATCATTTAATTCCATACAAAATGATGCATCAACATTTTCAGATTTAACCAAGACATATCAAAGTTTTATACTGGTAAGTAAGGCCCAAACATATTCTTTTTAAATGGAAACTCTAACGATTTCTCCCTGCTGAGGCACTTTTATGTTCTGATTCAACATCTAATCATAAAACCGTTAAAAATAACTTTTCATATTAAAAATGCCAGCAGCTGAAAAGTATCATATCCAGTACTTTGTCAGATTACAGATATATAAACACTAAGACCTAGCACAACGATTAGTAAGTAATTGTATCTCATTACCTTTGTGGTCTTCTTGGGCCAGCTGACCACAGGGACACCCGAAATGGCAAGATTTTGGTCATCATCAGCATGTTCCTTCAGTATGTTCTGTTGCAAATGAAAAGGCCTTTATTAACCAGAGAAATATTTCTCCAACTGAAGAGCATGGAGACTTGCAGAAGACAGTGCTCCACTCTGATGAAAGACACAGTGACAAGATCTCTGCTGACTTGTTACATCTCTGCAAGTTACTTTTGCTTCCAAACTTCCAATTCTCACCGAAACTCTCGCACCTGTCATTACAATCCAAGATGTGAATTTTCTTGCAAAAAAACAGCAAAATCAGCCATGAATCACCTCAAATATTACAGACTTCTTTAAAATTGGTGTGTCCAGTGTGACTGGTGTTTTTCCACTGGTATCAGTCTAACACCAGTATCATCTCCCCCTTTAAGCTCCAGCTCACTAAATCCCAAACGGCTGCAACCAGTCACCACAACCAATACCTTCTCTCCTAACCAAGTCTACAGAAGACTCTAGAAGCATCCAGGCTTTGCCACCAATATTCCTGCAGTTGCAGGACATTAGGCATGTAGTTTAGAGCAATTCTCAGATGCCTGAACATTCAAGATAGAGAGCAGCAGAGCTGTTGTAATCTAGTTCACCTTTCATGACAGGATACGGTCTTCAGGTTCCTGAGTATCCACTAGGAAAGGATCTGACTCTGGATAGAAGAGTATTAGGGAAAAGGATTGGTCTCCCTTCCACCCCCATCAAATCCTTTTGCTTTGATGCACTGTCCTAGAAATTTCATGAGTGGGTTGCACTGGCTTACACAGCTTCTGCTGCTGTGAATCACTCCCATGACCATATAACTCAACACAGAGGTGGAGAAGAACTCTTTCTAAGCACACTCAATTATGCAGTTGGGCATAGTCCAGCCTAGCTTTCCATGACTCTTTACCAATTTATTAACCCAGCTACAGAGATCTTCTTCTAGAGTTCAGGTAGCTGAAAAAGACAACAAATGAAAATAAAATACAGGTAAAAAGATTCTGCTGTGCTGCTGAAAGCTAAAGTCCAAATAAGCAGTAACAGGTTAAGGGGGAAAAAAATGCTCCCAGAAAGCAAACAAGAGCTGAAGGTTGGAAATTACTTCATAATAGAATTTAGGAGTCAACCTCACACAATGAAGTTCAATGGTGTGGCTCCCAAGTATGCCAACTTCTTGAAAAAAGCTTAATTAGACAACAACAGGCACCAGGTTCTCTCAGTCCCTAGTGCAGAGCTTTAATAATGAGAAATTTCACACACACTAGAAAAAGAGCTTCAAATACAGTAATTGTTTTAATAGGAAGTGCACTTGGAATTCATCTGTAATCATCCAACTAGATCTGGGAGTACGACGGCATGTTCCAGGCCCCAAGAGCCTGAGCAGGCAGAGCAGCATCTAAACCAGGGTTTGGACGCGTGTCCCTGGGGCTGGTTTTCTCTCCCTGGAGCTCAGGCAACCTGTTGGGTTCAGCTCAATTCCCCAAACTGCGCTTAGCCGAGAGATGCTTTACTAATAGACACCACAGTACCAGCACAGGGCTGCTTCTTCAGATACAATCATACCAGTAAAGCTGTTCTTGATACTGGTTAGTTCGAAAGCAATACCAGTACAAGCCCAGTTTTGTCAGCCCAGCACTGTGGCTGCTCTCAGGAGCTTGCACAGGCAGAGCCTGGCTGGTGAGGAGTAAAACCCAGCATGTCCCAGCCTGACTCTGACGTGGAGCCTGCAGTGTACCTTCAGCTGAACACCCCTGAGAGAAACAGCAAATAACTTTTACATAGGGACTAGTCGTTGGCAAATTAACTCTTGGCTGAGCTGAGGTTAACTGAGCACCTCTCTTCTTACATCCTTTTTATTTTGAGAGAGTGATCACTGCACTAACTGAACTGTTACACTCTGAAAGTTAGTTTTCAGTCTTAAAATTGGAGATGTCTTTTGTATTCTCATAGCAAAGCCAAAGTTCTCCAGAACAAGGCAGCAGCTTGAGAGCCATATAAACAGAGGACAAATTAATCTCTCTTTACTTTGCTACGCTTGGATTTGAAAGCTTGTAAGGCAGAAAACCTTAACATTTCCACTAACGACTGTCAGAGACTCTGAGTTCAATAGAAAGCAGAGTATATTCCAAGAACTTGGCAGGATAACAAGGTTTCTTGTTATCATATGTATCACGTGAAAATATTACCCAAGAAGAAATGTAAAACTATGGCAGTTTATCATCTCAGCCAGCTGAAAACAATGAATGTCTGGGCGGCAGAGTCATAACTAAGCTACATTTGCACCAATTGTAGTATCAAGTATCAGCACACAACAGGCTGGAGATGGCACTTTCTCACACCTGCTTAAAAAAAAAAAAAGAGAAAAATAAAAATAAGATAAAGAAAAACCGTGGGACAAAGAAAAACCAGTTAGACAAACATGATGCTCATCCAGCACAAGGCTGCCTAATTCATTGCACTTCAAGGCCGTGGTGACAACAGCAGGTATGAAGGAAAGAAACGGATTAAGTGTGTAAGAATTCAGTTTAGCCATTAATTTCAAAAGCACAGCAAGGAATAACTCCCCTGAAATGCATTCAGCAGAGGGAGGTTTTCTCCTGTCACCAGAATGAGAAGGGGGTAAGATTTCTTGGCAAGAAAAAGTAAGAACATATTTCAGAAGATATCATCTGTCTTGCACAAGAATCTTCTCCTGCTGCCAAGGAGTTGCAGAAATTTGACAAACTCTGTTCTTCAAACTGAGCTTCTTCTGCCCCAATGGTCTTCCACAGTCCCCTCTGAAGAAAAGCAGCATTCTTGCTTTGAAGTGGGGAAGGTCTGTGGCATTATTAGGAGGCACATCTCACAATCCTCTTCCCCAACATCATCAAAGGAATTACCATCCTGCTGGTAACACAACAGAAATGTTGTGTGCTGAAACCAAAAGCTGCCTACAGACAAGTATTACTGGCTGTGTTTAATGTGGGATACAGACTGCCATCATCAAAGGTCTGCTCAGTTTTACCTGTGCTGTGATATGAGGTGCAAACTACACCAAGCAGTAAGATGGTTACCTCTCTATTCACGCAAAAGGCCACCCCAATTGCATCTTTAGTAGACTGACATACTATTTAGTCACTAAATATGATGTGGAAAAGCCACATGATGAGACACTTCCAATCCCTAAAGCCACAATCTCAATAAAATTACTTCTCAGTGATTTTTTTCCTGCCTTTTCTTCCTCAGCCAGTGCAGGTACTTTCTAGCAGCTCAGCTGCTATTTAATTTTTAAATAGGGAGCAGGAGTTGTTGCACTGTTTCCTATTTCATTTAAGGGCATGTATATAGGGAAAACAAGGTATGACCACAGGCTGCATGTGCCTCCAGCAGCAACACCAACAGCAAGGATGTGGGGGCAATGGCTGCTGTGTCTTCTGCCTGCTCACCCTGCCACCAACTCCACTGCCAAGCCTTCTGTCCTTCTGCAGCTTGGGTCAGCTGAGCACTCTCGGAGAGGGGATGTTTATCTGTATAACAATTTCCCCTCACGTTTGCTGCACATACAGCTTGCACAGAGCTCAGCCACAGACATTTGGATACAGAGGGGTTTGCATCTCCTCAGCCGATTGTTCAGATGCCATCTGCTACAGAGCGAACGCCGCTGTCAGTAATCGCAGCTTGGAGGCCTCTGAGAAGCTCCTCTGGTGTTGGCATGGGTCTCATGCAATACAGAGCCCATAGAGCAGAGCTACAGCCAACAAGAATTTAATTCCTTATTTGAACTGAGGGAAGAAGTGACCCACTCCCCAAGTGAGGCCTGTGTTATGCTCTGCAAATAAGCCTCCCTGGTGCTGCTGCAGTCCATCGATCACGGTGATAAATGGGTTCTCAATCTGCAGAGACATTAGCTTTGCACTTCTGGATTGCTGTGTCCTCACTAGACAGTCGCAGTTAGTTAGGAGCTTAGATGATGTGTAAGGAATTTACAAAGGCTTAGTTTAGTTTTCAGTCTCCCTTCTCATAAGGAAAATAAATTACTTTCCTTCAAAGAGTCTCACCTACCTGCCACTAAGTAGTTGTATGTAGCTACAGTTGTATTTACCACTAAGAGCAGCAATCCAGCCACATCCTTTACTGTATTCTCCTCAGATGGAAAAGCATGGATGCTCTGTAGTTACCCAAATTTGTTCTGAGACTTCACATCACTACATAAAATGGTTTCCTTAACTACCCCTATCCTGTTTTCTGAAAACGTTAGTTACCTTACTGAAGTGCAAAGAAAGATTTGAATGTCATAAAGATAAGTTCCTGTGTGTATTCATTAAGAAATAAAACTGTTACAATAAACATGGATTTATTTTCTTTGCTTAAGACTTTCTAAGCAGAGCAAGAGCTTTCAGACTTTCTGTCAGGGCGCGTTCTTGCTATGCATTTGCTAAAAATAATGCTCAAATGGGTGCACTAAAAGGGTACTTTTTGTAGGCAGCATTTTAATACATCACATGTCCAAAAGTCAGGTTGCTCATGAAATAAACCTTGTAAATATAGCCAAATACAGTCACAGTGCATATGATCTGCACAGCTGCTTCTGCAGGATTTCTTCCTCCATTCAGCCACACAGATGACTGGTGCTCTGGATATTCACCAGGGTGAGGCCTAAGTGCCAGGCTTCTCCTCGCTCTGCTGCTAACGCTACCAGCAAAATCCCCACATTATTTTCTGTACAAGTTGGAAAGCTAGTAGCAAAGTAAGAAGGAATATAATTTAGTGGTCAAGGCGGTAATACCATTCTAGGAAAATGGATCACCCGGTAGTGATGAGCACCACCGGGAACCCCAAGGGAACATTCATATCACCATGTTCAGCTGAAGGTCTGGCCAGTACGATGTACCTAACACACGCTGCAAGGCAAGGATGGAACAGAATACTGACCCAACAAACTAATTAAAACAAAATTTGTGCTTTGCTATCACCTGGGTTACAAGGAGAAAGGATGCTTTGGCTCCACTGCACTGGTCTCTACCATGTCAATGAACACAGCAGCAGAAAGGCGAAATGGGTTGTTGTATCCAGGGTCCCAACACAAGATGGGAATGGGACACACCTTGCCAGTGGCTGCCTCAGACAATTTGCTGATGAGTAAAGGGAAGGGTTGTATTGGGAGTCCTGGGCTCTGCTCCTGACTTGAGGGGAAGCGTACTCAAACAACTGTTGATCCGAGTACAACTGCCCCTAGCTGCCTGATTTGCACCTAGCAAGTGGATGATGCAGCTACAGAGTTGTGGAGGAAGCAGACTATAAGCAGTTCAATGATTTGCTATGCCATATTGACTCCCATTGAGGACTGCCTTATATGCAGGCCAATATTGTAAAAAAGACGGGTAAGAATGTGCTTTAACAGTTCTTTAGACACTGTCCAAAAAAACGTTTGAGTTAACATCTTTTTAAAAGGTCTTGCTCTGACTAATCGGTCACAGGCTCGCCAAACATACAGAGGTGATTCCAGAGAAAACAATTCTGCAGCATGCATGATGCTTAGATGTGGTCATAGGCTCTTTAACCAGCAGGGAATCATAAATATCCAGATGTTGGGCTACATCCTGATGGTTACAGTGTGTGCTGGCGAGGAGAGAAACTCTAGAAGCAGGCAGTTATCAAAGGAGATGGAACACTAAGACAGCAACTTTGCAAGATGCACAAAATAAACAAGTAGATGCCCATTTGATATCAGTTAAAGCACAGTATCACCAAAAAGGGGACAACTTGGGCCTTTTTATTAAATATCCATTTGCAGTTCTCCATCTCTATAGCTAGTGAAGCCACTGCTCTGGAGAGGAATAAGAAAGCATATACTCCTACACGGTGCTTTAAACCAGATTCACATATGGTATCTTGCCGTGTTCTAGTAAGATGTCTCACAGTGCACTGATGTATGCCATCAGAACAGCACACATGATCATATTCTGAACATCTGCACCATTTATTATGTGTTGCACCCCTTTCTGGGATTTCAAGAAGGGGCAGTTTATTTTTAAGTGAAACTTGGTCTATTCAACAAGCTTGGAAAAGTAATGCTACCAATTCTTTTTCATTTACCACAAATTCAACTCCTGGTCTTGAAGTTTCATTTTGGTTTCTGATTAGAAGAGGACAGATCACAAGGCAAGCCACTGAATCTACAGTGACAACTTTGGCCATGTGTGTCTACTTTCATAAACAAAGTGGTTGATGTTGCAAGAAGAGACTTTCTGAGCTCTTGTGGTTTACCAAAACGAGTGCTGTGTATCACACTTCTAGGCTCCAAGATTGTGGAATACGGTTCCACTGCACACTGCATATGTTCAGCTTTCTTTAACTGCCTTTGAAGCCTTTTCTCAGCAGCTGTTACGCTACTTGTACTAAAAAAGTACAGGCTCCCCTTTAACCATATAAATACCTATTTTTGCCCTCAGATTGTGACTTACACAATCTTGTGTATAGAACATATGTAGCTGAAGAACCATACTGCACACAGAAACAGCACAAAGCTAGTAGTCCAAACACAAGACCACAAATCAATACTCATAGTACCAAACCAGGCTGAATTGCCATGGTACTGGACCTCTGGAGGACAAGCTGACTATTGCAGCCTGATTTGACAAGTCCAGCAAAAGAGCCTGCTGCTCTCAGCTGTGTTAAAAAAAATAATAATTAGCATGTCTGCTATATACAATGTGAAATCAAGACACAGAAAAGCTAACCAAGTAGTCCAAAGGGATGCCACAGATGAGAGGCAGGGCTGGGACTAGAAGCAGCAAGGCCATGCTGGTCTTTAGGAGGAATTTATCCCTAAGTCAGATGAGGTACCACTTCCAGTACATTAAAAATCTAAAGAGAAGTTCTGTCAGCAGTGAGCATTCACTCCTCACACCATCTCCAAAAACAGTATATTGTACCAGTGGAGAATAATAATCAACCTATAGAGGGCAATGGAGGAAAAGAAAATGAAAAAGGTGAAAGGAAAAAAAAAGGAACTGAAAACATTACACAATATATCTTCTGAACAACAATCAAGTATTTACATTTTGTGTGTGTCAGTTAATCAGATATACTCTAGAAAGACACTTCACCAAAAAGGGCAGAATAAAATTATGAGCAGACTTTATGAGGTATAATATTTGCTCATGGGACATAACAAGTGCTGAACTATGAGAGGTTCTAAACTTTTGGCCACAGCTGTGACAGTCAAAAGGGACTGCATCAACTAAATCAAGACTGCAAACGGCCATCTCTGCAGAGAAACGATGGCTTTTGTGAGAGGTGTAATTTCCCTGTGTGTAGCACAGCAGGTTGATATGAGCTGGTCAATACACATGCTCCATCCCTCTGCTGCAGAACTTCACTTACTGATCTCCTCCTTTCTTCTATGCCCACAGAATGCAGTTTGTATGGATCAGTAAGCTATCACACCTACCTTCATGTCCTCTAGGAGAGCCTGCGGATCTTCGATGCCTTCTGGAACACACTTCTTGTTCTCTGGGAGAGATTCAAGCTTTTCCACTAGGGCTTTTAAACCCTTCAGTTCAAATTCTGTGAGGTGAGTCCATTTGGTAGCAACTTCTGTAGCTGGAGACCCCGTTGGTGTTTTGGGATAGTCCGTGGGGGTCGTTGATTTTACGCTGTCATCTGACTCATTAGACAAAGTTCTTTTCAGGTATCTCATCACTGTGGCTTTTTGTTTTCTTCCTGCACCCTCCTTCCCTTCGGAGTGTGTGCTGTTGGGTGAGGAGGAGCCATCCACCAAGGATTTGGAGTTCTTATCCAAGCTGTCATCCTTCTCCTCCCGGATATGGGCATCACAAGATTCTTCATCCATGTCTAACCACGAATCTGATGAATAACTGTCTGTGCTGTGTTTTCTTTTTGCATCTGAAAGTTAGAAAAAGAATGTTGAAATTTTTACCTGGTGTAATTCCCAGCTCAAATACTTCTCTACCACTGGAGCTAGGCACTGCCTATTTAAAAGGGCACTGGATAATACCTCATAAGTATGTGATAGAAATGGGGTTTATTCAGCTGATTTTTAATTGGGGGGGTGGTGATGTTTGTTTGTTTTAATGCTGGTTTTCATTAACATCTACTCAGTTCAAATGACTGGGAAACATTGAAGGGAAAATTATGCTTTCTTCAAAGCTTCAGTCCTCTATGCCTTCAATTAAGAGTAGGCAGAGCTCTAAGTCACACACAATTAATTTTCCCACAAATCCAAAAGAGATCAAATTTGGCAGCCTTACAGCTTTAAGAGGAGACTTAGCACTGAAAGAGGAGGGGAAAAAATATGGGAGAAAGTACTTTAAAACGCTACGCATCATAATTCTTCTAGGAACTCTGCACAGCACAAAATCAACTTCTCAATACTTTTCCTCTTTGTGAGCAACTGTTGGTAAAACAAGAACCACCACTTGTTACTGCATGAATACTTGTTGCTCTTCTGAGACACAGGATTACAATTTTGCCTCTTTTGCAGACACACTGAAAAACGCTGAGACTGTCAGAGTTATATGATACTATTTTTCTTAATGCAATCCCTGACACATTTCAGGTACTTTTCAGGAAAACTGAAAGGCAAGTTTCTTAGTCTAAAGAACTATTAATCTTAGTTTTATACTAGGTTTGCCCCTAAAAATCCCAACTATTACTCAACTCTCTGCAATCAAGCAGTGAAAGCAAGGTAGGAAACCAGTGGCCAAGGTTCCCTAAAGCACACATCTTTTCTTATTTATTAGACACTATTTCCTTTACTAAGTGAACAACATTGAATGCAAGCTAGCAACAGTAGGGATTTCTGTGGAAAATACAGTTAACAGTGGCAACACCCAGTTAAGTCAATGTGAATTTTAATACTGGCTGAAACGGGTATGAGATCAAGCTGCTAACAAAAACACTCTGCAAAGGAAACAGAAGTCATACAGAAAAAAGTGAGCGAACAATTAATGAAAAGTTCCTTTCACAGCTTTCATGCTTTTCAATGCAGTAGCTTTGGATTAGGACAACGTGAATCATGCTTAAGGAAGGATTAAAGGGACATTAAAGAAAAAGCACAGCATCCGGTTGTTTAACAGTGAGATTCAAAACAAACGCTGAAGCCCAGTTCCAAGCTGGCAAATTCACTCTTAGCAGAGAAGCTCCTTGTCTCCTGCAGAGTCTTCACCATCTTCTCACAAAATATACATGTTACTTGTCAGCTGGTTAACAAAGGTGCAACAGGCAGTGGCAGAGTAATTGTCTGAGGGCAGCTTGCCTGGCTGCTTAAATTAGCAGCTTCAAATAAACCTTTTGTAAGGCTGGGTGCACCTCTGCGTGTTAGCACCCGAGATACAGGAGTTGGCCACTTTCTGCTTCTTGGGGCAAGTGCTGCTTGCAAAAAACAAGCATCTCTGTTCAGTCACATTTGCATTCTTCTTCACAACTGAAATGGCCTTAAAATTACTCCTGAAAGGCATGTTTAAGCTGAAATGCCTGTGAAAAGCTGGGAGCTACAAAAAAATGTCAGCTACCAGCCAAATCCAGCTCCCTCCACTGTGCAGCTAACTTCCCCCTCTCAAAAAAAAAAAACTTCACCATGAAGTACAGCACAGTTTATTTTGTGTGCTGAAGTGGTGGCATGCAACACTCCAAAGCATCTCCTCCTCTCTGGTCTGTGCTAATACACCCCCAGGCTTCTCTTAGAAAAATAAACAGGATTAGAAAATATCTTAACCACAGCATTTAAAAAAAAACACACTAGGTTATCCAACTTTTATTTAGCACTGATTTTTCCTTTGTCCACAGTAGCTAGAGCACTTACCCACCTCCGAGGGCTATATAATCAGCTTATGTCATTCTCCCATTTTACAGCTGAGGAAACAGATGCTTGGGAGAAAGCATGATTTGCTCACTGTCACACATCAAATCTAGGGCAAAACCAGGAATAACAATCCAGGCTCTTGGATCCAGGGCTGGAGCCCCTTCTCTAAGCCACACTGCCTTGGTGAGCTATTTTACAACAGACCGAAGCACAAAAGCCCAGTGTAGGTGGCAGAGGATGCCAGAGATAAAACAGAAGGTGAAAGCAGATACACATCCCTATGCTACCAGTACAGTGTCATTAACAGAAATTGGTATAAAACCACACAAAGAAAATTATGTTTCTGTCTTCCTATGTTGTAGGTCTGCTGAACAGGAGCTAATGGCTGTAACTGGGACAAATTGCAAGCGCAGCCAAGGCCTAAAGAAAGAGAGGGAGATCACGTTGTGGAGGTGTGAATAATTTACTCCAAGTAATGCTCTGGTGCTAAGAGAAAACAGCCTTCAAGAGAGCTCCATTTTTTGTTTCTTGCTCTAATCTATGGAAACAAAAGGCAAGCGAGGAGTGGAACACCACAGCGTACTGGGGGCCTATTCCCATCAGAAGCAAGCACACGGGGGGGCCAGCAATTCCGTTTCGCCAGCTGCTACCGCGTCCCTGCCACCGGCTGGCTGTACAAGACAGGCTCTGCTGTGCCAGCTACACCTGGGTATGGCCAGACAAGAATTAATCCAAATCTAACTTCAAAATGAAGCATCACCACCAAACAAGTGCCCTGTGGGCTGTCCTCTGCCAGCCTGGCAGTTATGTGGTGCCTGGCCTAACGTTACCTTTGGGGTCAGTGATTGCTATTAACCTGAAGTGCAGCAGTCTGTTCTGGAGCACTAGGGGATTACAGTACTGTTGTAGCATCAGATTAAGAGTGGAATGCTTTCAAAAGACAACCACTGTCTGCAACTGCTGCTAATTTTAAAAAGAAATACAAAAACAAAAAAACCCCACAAAACAAAAATGGCAGCCAAGGGAATCAATGCAAAGATAACTTTGAGGTGAGAAAGGTTAAATTTTGTGTTTTCAAGTGTTTTGTTGTAATGCAACATGCCATGAATTCTATTTATTCAGTTTAATGAAAACAGTATCTGAGGGAGGATTACTACGCTGTGAGCTGAGGCCCTACATAAGCATAATATGAATTTACTTTATCAAGAAGTGTATTTTAAGCACTGTATTTATTAGGCTCCACTGACCTGGAGATTTTTCATTTCTAAAGTCTCTCCGTGGAAAAGAGGTCCTGCTAAGCGTAACTGTGGTTTCTTCTTCTGAGTCAATGCACCAGCCAATATCAGGTTAGAACCTCAGTTTCAGAGTGGTTACGTGGTCTGGGGTCTCATACGACTTAGTGTAAAAAGATCTTCACCCTTCTCCATCTCAAAGCAAATAAAACCAGCTCATATAAGCCAGTCAGTGATAGAATTCAGTGAAGAGGAGGAGCAGCACAGGCTTGACCAGAACACAGAGACCTAAAGATACCCTTTTTTTCTATAGCAGTTCACCTCCCTGCAGTTCTGGGCAAATTACTTAACTTTCCCCACAGTTATCCACCTGTACAAGAGGGATAATTGTACACAGTTTCTTTCCTTGCTGAAAAGCAACTTGCTACATTACAGAACTTAAAAGGAAGTGAGGGGGGTGGGGTATAATTATGAAATCTTTCTAAACTCTTTAGGACTGTCCACTGTCTACTATCTACCTTGCCATTCCAAGCTCTAAACCCTGACACTGTGACTTGGGAGCAGCAGGTCCTACTGGTCTGCTAAAGACAGCAATGACATTTTCATTAGCAGAAAAAACCCTCAGCATACTGGAAATGTATCACTGTATGGAGCACCCTACACAGAAATCACTCAATATAGGCCAGTATCTATCTATCATAAGTAAAACTGTTCTATCCTCTGAGAAGAGGGAAGAAAAAAAAGACATGGCTCCTTCACTGTGCCAGAGGGCACATTTTCTTCATCCATCAGGCTAAATATACAGTTAGAGCCATCCTGTTAAAATTTTAGCAATGGGAATCTTAAAAGCTGCAGGCTACAGAGAAAGCCCATTTCTGATAGCCCAGTATCTTCTTCCAATTACTCTTTGTCAGCTCACTCTGAAGATCCTTATCTCACTGAAGGTCAATTGTGGTTGAAAACATCCAGTACAGACTCATTCATGATAACAGTAAAAATAATGAAGACATATCCATCCTGAAACAGTGCATGTTTAAGTCTAGCAGGAAACCCAAATAGGATCCCTTTCTGATTTCAGCTGGCAAGACAAATGTCACAGTTGAGAGGGACAAGGAAAAGAAAAAAGGGAGAGAAAGAGAGATTGTGTGCTTTTACAGCAGCCTGTGATTACTGTCATGTCATCATTCCCCTGAGTGTTTGCCCTTCCGTGGAAGAGATCTGAAAAAGAAGAGTCTCACACACTACCCAGGAGCAACTGTCTGAAAACTCATCCCGTGCCTGAAGAATGGGAAAGGAAGCCATGCTCACCATCTTCCAACTCATTTAGAAGGGCAGATGTTTTTATTTAAAGAGTGGGAACACTAAGGTTTTAGCCTTGCCTACACTGAGGTGCTGTTTGGGTTTTTTCCGATCTGAAGTTTTGTGAGGCAACGTATTTAGAAAACTGAAATACAAAGAACAATGTAAGTTGCTATAGTAGCCTATACATCATATATACTAGCATACAGTTAACAGGACAGAGGTATAACAACACAATCACAGTAATGCATTTTCACCAGTAGGCAATGTCTTGAAAGAGTCCCTCTGAGTTTAGCAAACTCAATGTCAAAGTAAATAAACAGTGGGTAATAAAAACATAGTAGGTAAAATCTAAAGATACCCTAAAAACACAAGTGATAAACTCAGTTTTCTGAGTTCTCCAAAGATGTTCTCTATCACTACAGCAATCACCTCTCTTTTTTTTTTTTTTTTTTCTCTCCATGCAGGAGAACAGGATCTCTACCAACTCTGAAACCTAAACTACCACCTCATGAATCCCAGAGATGATGGTGGATGTCCTCCTCAGCTCATAATGAACTGTTGCTTGTGAGATCCAGGAAGACCATTGTTATCAGAAGGTATGTAAGAAAAGAGAGCAGCACAACTCAAGGGTGAAAAATTGCAAGTTTTAGCACCCAAAAAGCAAGATAGAAAGTTGATGCTTAGAACAAATTAAGCCAAGCAAATTATTTTAAAAAACAAACCAAACAGGATAAACATCAAGATTATCCAAGAGCAACTTCTGAAAATGCATGCAAGGATGCGAAGAATTTTTTCTTAAACCAAGGACAGAAGACAATTAAATCTATCGAGAGGCCTGCAGATAAGTTCTTTCTTTCATTACTCTTTAAGGAGAATAACAGAAAATTCTTCATCTAGTGATATCCTCTCACAGGAAAACAAGAAATTGCTTGCAGATAGAGAAATCTCTAAGGAAGAGAAGATTTAAGGACCTTAGCATTTCTGAAAAAAAGCTTAAAAATAAAGCAGTGGAGTTTTGGAACACCAACCTCATTTGGATCTCTTATACCAAAGCAGGTGAATGATGGTAAGATACACACACCACAGAAGAAACGAGTGTAATTCAAAGATTACAGTTTGTAGAGATTTGAGTCAAGAAGCTGGACACTGAGACCAGTTAAAAGAAAGACAAGTATTTGAAACAGTATTACTCATACAGAACAAAGCAGCACAGTTTTGTAAAGGTAAATATTGTACCTTTACTCCTTTGAAATTGACAAATGCCAAAGTAGAAGATCCAGTGGATATAGCAGATCTGGGCTTTTGAACCACAATCCCCAGTTAAATAATTATTGTAAGGTTAAGATTCTGCCAAGAAATAAAAAGCAGGTTTCTGACCAAAAAAAAAAAAAAAAAAATATACATCTGTCTCTCCTGGAGAGAAAGGCCTTGGATGTCAATGTCAGAGATTTTATCAGCTTGCTAATACTCTGAAGTCAAGAGATAGCAGGCAGCTGGATGAACTACATGCTGTCAGTAGATACCACTTCTGTAAGCTGAAAGGACCGATCCATTCAAGGCAGTAACAACAGCTCAAGATCTGCCCAGCCAAACACTCCCAGCACCTACTTTGATTTGCAATAGGGCTGCAAGTCAGATCAGGTCATCAATTCTACTGATAACAAACATATTCATTTTTCAGTAGGGTTAATTTTCAGTCAGATCACTAAACTGCTTCAGTTCACAGGGTGGCTGCACAATCTCTAGGAGTTCATGAAACAGAATAGTCTCATGAGAATGGCACGTTTCTTTGAAACACGTAGCTTGAAATGACCAGTAAGACCATGCCCAAACAACAACAAAATAATTTAATATTCATTTTCCCATAGACCAACCACTGAAGCCACCACAGGAGACAGGTTGAATCAATGTTGCCATCAAACCATTTTCCAAATAGCCAGGCTCCTTTTCCTGATGCCTTTGAAGCTGGTACTCCTTAGTAATGTAAAACTATCCTTTTCCCTCCAGACACCGGACATCTGTGGTCCCCAGTGAGCTTCTATATGATTTGAATATCCCTCAGCTAGTAATTGGACTGAGGCACATTTCACAGGAATCACCAAATCACCACCAGAAATTACTGAGCTGGGCTGGTGATTTAGCTGGAAAAGGTCCCATCTCAATATCCTGAACCATCCACTCTCCACATCTAATTTGTTCTGAAATTACACCTCAGTGACCTGGCACCCCAAACCCTGCCTGCAGGACGAGCCTCCTTCCATGCCAGTGCTTTAGACAACAGGAGGTTGTTCCTTATTTTCCAAGGAATGCAGTCATCAGATTTTTGTCACCAAGGGGCTAACTCACCCTTTCTTCTCAGATGGTCTTATATAACAAGAAAAATTCCTCCACGTGGAGTTCCTGCTTAACTAACCCTTCCAACCAGGGTCTCACAGAGCAGAGACACAAAATGTCAAGCATCCAAATTTCCAGTAACCCCAAGAAATTTCCCCAGCCTACCTACACGGACTATTAGCTCCCACTGGCGAGCAATGTCTGCCTATAACTTGTTCAATCCTTTCTACTAAGAACTTTTACAGGAGGCAGAGAAATACTTTAGTCCTCCTCCACACTTAACACGTATGAGTTAAGATTTAGCTGGTGCTTGTGCTACTGTCAGATCATTCTTCACATAAACACAGGGAGGCAACATGACCCACCATCACGTTCCATGAAAGAGAGGAAAAAGGGCAGTTCAGCAAGGCAACATCTGGAATTGTCACACATTGATGTAAAGCTCCCATCAGTGCCAAGGCAATGCCTTTCTGCTTCAGGCACATCTACCTGTGTTTGCTACAGTCCATTTTCAGCTATTGTTTTCAAGGTTTCTTTGACCTCCCTGCACTTAGGTTATAGATCACATAGATTTTGTGTAGGTGTTTTCTTGGCTTTGTTATTCTGCAGAACTAGAAGTCAGTCACCAAACAGAGAGAACTGAAGTAGAGATTAAAGAAAAGAGAAGAGAAGAGAAAGAAGCCAGGTTTAGTGTAGAGGAGACGCTCTATAAAAGGACTAAATATCCATCCCACCAGAGCACATTTGCAATGCACACATTTCTGGCTACTAAGGTACTGTGCAAAACACGGCAGTAAATCCTCAACTGTTTGGCAGATCATCTCAACACAAACATTACTGAAACCAAGGAACAAATGCATCCAAAAATTATTTTCCTGGGATCCGCTTGCTATGGGAGTGCTCAATAAATATAACTCGAAGTAGGCTGGCACTTCATGGAAAAGCTTAAGAGTCAAAACCTTCCCCACCCCAAAATAAAGAAATAGTTCATTAGAATTTCTACAGTTCTCCGATTCAATTTCTAATCTGCTTTGCAGAAACCAAAGCAGTAACCAGCCTAAGGTGCCAGCATCAGTTCTGAACATGCACTCAAAGGATTCACTCACCAATTAACATTGATTCTTTCTGGTACTCTTTGCTGAGGTGGCAGCGCTGGGTCACACAGGACACGTATCTCTCCAGAACATACCAGCACATTTCATAGTAGAAAGGATACCGGAATTTGGCGTGCACCTGAAAGCAAGATCAAGACTGTCAGTCCATGGGGAAGGGAGAGAAGTTTGCAGCACAAGGGCCAGTCATCATTCTCATCGTGTTATCAAGAGCACAAACAGTCTGCAGGAGGGGGAGGGGAGGGAGGGTGGGAGTGGAGTGAGATGTATGCCTTCAGCATACAAAATGAGAAGCCTGCCTGCCTGCCTGCCATGATAGCATCATTTCTTGGTTCACTAATTTGTATCCTCTTGGGGTGGTGGGAGAGGAAAGGGTTTGCGTTCTTGTGAGATCACGAAACTGATGGATGGCCCCTTCAGCGTTATTTACCCACTGTATAAACATAGGGTGGTCACATACAGATGTCAGTCACTAAAATTCAGCTTAAAATAAAGGTGGGGTTTTTAATTTCCTAAGCACTATCACATGATTTTTTTATCAAAATGCCAGCATTACCTAAAATGAGTCAAGCAGGAAATACTTCTTTTTCAATTATGTTCTTCACAACAATTTCATTAAACAAATGAACACACAAATTCTTGATTACTGATAACCACACATTAAAAGTAAAAATCCCTTACAAGGTTTACACTTAATATTTTGGTAGCAAGTTAGCTTTTGCTACAAACAGAATAGAAAAGCTGGATTGTGACAGAAAACCCTGTCAAGCTGTGCACTGTTTCTTACACTTCAGACCTGTTGTTCTCACACAAAAAGCTTATTCTCCAACACCATGTATTTGTGAGATTCAGATTTGAAAGAAAACAAAGTGGGTTTCCTTCTATTCCAACATAGTTTTCTATCTACGGGAGGTCACTGTACCAAAGAAGAATCTGGGAAACTCCTAAAATGCAGAAACGTAAGTGTATTTGTTAAAAATGGATGCCATGCATCTTGCATGCAATTGTACTTACACTGTACACTTCCTTCTCCTTGGTGGCACAGAAAATTGCATTTTGTAGCCTTGCATGCATTCATTGCACTGGGACTACAGGAACTGCTTTAAGATATTCTATGCCTTTTAACCACTCACCTAGCCAAGAGGTGTTCACCCACCCTTAATGAAAAGCTTGGACTGCACCAGAAAGGAGTATTACCTTAGAAATCTCATTTTTAGAAAACAAAACCAAAACACCACCCCACGCCAGATCACTCAAAACCCCAAAGTCTAAACAGAACCACTAACCCAGCACGTGGAAACTCAGATTCTGCTCTGCAAAGTGGGCTCTGAAGAAAAGTCTGCGTGGGGATGTAAGCATCCGCCGGAGCATATCAATGACTTACTAGAATGTCCATATTTGAAAACTGTCCCCAAGGTGGACAGCCAAAGAACTTGCCTCTGTTCCCAAAGGTACAGGAAATGCAAACACTTTTAGCAGTAAGCCAAAATGTAACAAAGGGGAAATATACTGTATTGTCCCACTAAACGTATCACAGTGTAGGATTTAAACACTCCACGGCAATTCCCAAAAGTTCAGATCTCTTTAATCCAACAGAAATGCAGCTGGTAACTCTGAACTGCATGTTGCTATGGATCATGCATCCAGCAATGCTGCACCTTTTCAAATGCTTCCCTGTGTTGTGTGTTACAATGCACACATACCAAAGAAAGAAAGGGGGGGGGGGAAGAAAAAAAAAGGCGAAAACCAACCAACCAACTTCCCCCTAATTGTGAGAACATTTAACCCCAGGGCCTTTTCACATTGGAGAATATTTCTGCTTGGGTTTAGTTATTTGTCATAAAGAAGGGATGGAGTCACTTACCACTATTACAGAACACAGGGGAAATCAACCATGCTAAAATATATGCTAATAAAGGAACTCAAATTTTTCCAAGAGAGCACTGCAGGAAACAAAATTTGCAAAGAATTGACTTACAAACAGGAAGCCGCCTTCCACCCCTCAGCCTTCAAAAGGTTTTCAGCCACATGCCTGGGAATATTAAAGACATCATTGCTCAACATTTGTTGACAGATTCTGAGCTTCACCAAATTTAGTTGTTACCAATGTTAATTCAATGTGAAAGACAAGGCAGTAATGCATGCAGTGCTCCCATTATGTGTATCAATCTTTAATATTCAATTTGAGTTCCTAATTGCCTCACTATCAATGTTCCAACCCACAGCAAATCCCTCTATGCCTCTGTAATTCACTATTTGCCTGAGAAGGCTCTGCTTTTACAAACCTTCAGAAGTAAGAGCTACCATATGCAGCCAGAGATCCTGTGCAAAGATCTACAGTGCCTTTTGCCAGTAAAGCAAGTCTAACAGTGTTTTAAAAATCTTTTTAAAAGTTTGCCTCATGGAGAAGTATAGAGGAGTGTGTTCTTTATGATATACTTGGACATTCATTAATTATAATGGATGTGAACTGCATTATGTATGTGTCCATAGTTTTTCCCATCGTACACTTATGGTCAAATCAACTCTTATGGGGAGGGAGGGCAGGAATAAAAGAAAGAAAGAAAGAAATTAAAAATGTTCTGCGATGAATTTAAAGAGTAATATCTGATACGGCCACTGCCAGAGGACTAAATCCCCCACTAGCAGGGAAACACACTAGATCATCTAATAGGCATTTCCAGCTCTAACTTCTGTGATTAATAATTTACAACCCACTGAATAAATTTTTTAATTATTCCTGTACAGCAAGAAAAATCCTCTCTGGAATACGATCCCTTCCTTTAGTTCAAAGTGAAATTATTTTAGAGACTTATATCCCCCTCCAAAAACAAAACAAAAAACCCAAGCAAATAAGGCACACATTTTCCTTAAGAAAGTATTCGTCTCTTTCACATGTCCATTAAAATCATTACAAACTCCACTTGTGTTTAATCAATCTAATCACAACACTGAAAAACAATTTATGATTATTTACAAAATAATTAATCTATCCACTCAAAATGTTCATCTTACATTCCACAAAACAAACTCAGTAGCAAACACCATCATCTGTGAGTGACCACCTTACGTATATATTTTGAGTACTTCTGCCCCTATCCACGTTCCAATACTTTAGCAGTTAAATTTAGATGAATTGGGAGTAGGTTTGACACATTCTTCCTCTTCAGTAATACAGAGCTGTAACAGCCCTACGCCAAGATGATGAATCTCTGCAAGGCAGCCTGCTCTGCAGTTACTCAAGCTGGTCTAGCAGAGAGCTAAACAGCTTGGCCTATTTGACTAGCTGCTAATTGGCCTCTAGGAAAGCCAGACTGCAAAATGAGAGTCTCTACAAACTGTAAGGCTGGAGAATATTTGTTTACCTCAGTTGCACATTAGGAGCTGTTTTCAACAATAGACACGTTTTTTATTACTCCTTCAAACTATTTTTAAATGGCTATAACCCTCTTGAAAAGTCTCCCTGGGATATGAAAAATTAAGCTAGAATAAGCATGACAAGTATATAAACTGGGTGATTTTATCAGGCTGTAAATCAGCATTACCGTTTCAGCCACGTATTTATTCTTGTCTTAGCTGCTAAGACAATAACAACTCCACCTAGCATAAAAATGACTTGGAGTATCAGCAATCAAAGATGATTAAGCATTATATAGCAGGTTTAAACACAGCGAAACCTCCATAAAACTGCTCTATGCAAAATGAAGAGGGGAAACACACCTGTATTACACTTTGATTTGAGTGTGGCAAATTACTTCGTCAATCCCATCATGTAATTTACTTCTGTGCTCTACACAACAGAAAGATCAATACTGATGAGAAACTCATTTGCAGTATGTTCACACTGGAAAAACTGTGTGAACTACACACTGTACCCAGCCTTCTACACTGGCCAGTGCACAAACAGAACTATTTGAAAAAAGAAATTACAAGACTTGATTGGCAAAGCAGATGAAGTAGTACACACTAGAATTCCATTTTGAAAACATTTACCCCTTCAATATTCCTGCATGACATTTCTAGTTTTGGGGTGGGGTGGTGTTATTATTTCTAAATGACAGTATTGATTTTGCTGCGTTTTTTCAAACTTGTGTGTGCCTGAGTTGCCCACTTTATATTTTGTTTCTGTCTAGAAACTCTTGCTGTTCTTTGACTGTTGGCACAGCTTTGTTATTATACGGCTGCCTACGAGCACAAGTTTGTGAACACAGACAGGTACAGGCTGTGATAACACATTGCAAGCACACAGCAACATACAAACGCTGAAATAGTTTCTGTGAAGTGGTGGAAATTCTGGGCTGTTGGCTTTCATTAGTTTTTTTAAAAACCTCTGCAGTATTTTTTGGGGGAAAATGAGATTTCCACAGACTTTTAAGAAAATCTAAACCAAAAACTGACAAGAGCAAAGGTATAATTTGGGGCTTCCAAATGTTCCAACATCCCTTTCCCAGAAACACTGACATTTTCAAAGAGGCAGAAATCCCAACTCACAGAACCTTCCCCACAGGATCAAGGTGCTACAGACTTTTCAAAAGCACTTCCATGTAACTGGCTGGTAAATTCCTGAAAGTTACCAATATACTAGACTGTTACGGGAAAATCTGCCTCCTGGTGTAAAAGTTTAGGAGATCAAAGCTGCACCCAGCTACCCAAGGAGAAGGGCCTGACATGAAACACTACTGCGCAGTTACAACCCAAGGTGTGTGATCTTGGGTTGCTCAAGTCCTGTGGGAACAAAATGTCAGCCCTTCTACTTTATGAAAAATAGTGTTCCCTTCCCATCTTCCCCATAGACATCAATGGAAATAATCTGTTTCTGGCATTGATCCCCCTTCCCTCCAACTCCACGCAAGTTGCCTGTGCCAGCATCCTTCCCAGCAACAACACAACCTCCCCTTGAGCACCTGCAGCCCATATATCCCGTACATATTCTTACTTGCAGTCACCCTGAAAACCTTCCTGTTCACAGCACCTCTGTTTAGCTACACTGAGGCCCTTCTTGTTTCTGCTGTCATAACTCTTCCCTGTCCAAGTCCCTTTACATTCTCTTAAGACACCTGACATTCTCACCTTGGGACACCTATTCAAAGCCAGGCTGAGCTCTGCTCTGGTCTCTAACTCCTCTTCTGCTCTCTGCTACATCCCCGCTAACTCCCCTGATTTTTCACTTTTATCTTCATCTCTCTTCCACTAAGAATTCATTTTTCTGCTTAATATTCCTTTTCTTCATTAAAATCACTCCAGGAAACTAACTGCTCCCATCACTGTTCTGCAATGTGAAGATTACCAGGCCTTGTACCCCCCATGAAGTAGACGAGGCTGGGGAGAAGACATCCTTCCTCTCACTAAGTCAGAGATGTATTTCAAAACAATTCATATTTCCTTCAGACATATGCACTCTCACTATAAAGAAAGGATCATGGGGTAAAAGCCCACTTGGAGCCAGAATCATGCCCTCTTGTAGAGACAAACAAAAGTGAACTGCACTGATGTCCACTACATACCATTTTAAAACTTTTTAGTGAAGAGTAAGTGCAACTTCCTGCCAATTTGTCAGTCCAGATGTTCACAAATACCACACCTGGTATTTGTGCCAGTGGTTTACTAGCACTGTCTTAGTGCAATGTCTCTAAAACAGCCAGTCACAAAAAGTTGCCACCTGAATTTGTACATACCCTTGGTCTGTCTTTGCACTGAAACACTACAGTTGCCTTCAATAGTTTATTTATTAGCCTACTAAAACTGTGGCATTTCCTTCAGATTCTGCTCCTTTATGAAACTGCAAAGTATATCACAACTAGGTGTCCTGTTTATTAACCAAGGGTAAAAATTTCACTGCCAAAGAGGCTACACAGTAACACCCTCCAAGATGTAATACTCTTTTCATCAGGTAGATGTTACAGTCAGAGGAACATCACAATGTTCAGAGCAGTGTCCCACCCTGGACTCTCTTTGTTACAAGAAATTCTTGCACAGCATCAAGTCATTGTAGAAGAAAATCCTGCAAAGTATAGAAGACTTCACTTCATACACAGCTTCTGTGCAGCTTTATCAATTCAGCTGTAGACAGCAGAACCAAATCCTAGTCCCATTAGTTGTCCAGGCTCAGGTATCCATTCCGGGCACGCACAGAGATGATAAGCAGGGGGTGACCAGAAGTACTGATACAAAGTTCTGTAAAGTAGAATGCTTTTGTGCAAAAGGAAAGGTGTTTATGGAAGTTTAACAAACAGATAAAAAGAGACAGAAGGGGCATGTCTGTGGGAAGTAGGGAAAAACAGATGAGTAAATCCCACTAAAAATAGCCAACATTTGAAAGACTCGTTTCTTCACGTTTACCTCGTTTCAATGACTCTGATATGGAGATCCCGTCAGTTCTTGTTTGTCAGAAGGGAACACAAGAGAGAGCAACTAGGATAGGTCATAGTCTCAAAGAACTATTCAGTTACAAAGCAAATCAAGTATCCTTACCCTTGTTCTGTCCTCAATTTCATAGATGCGAAGCTGCATGGGAACATTAAAGCTATGCAGGATATTTCCACCAAACACCAGAGAATCTACTGGAGTATAAACCGCATGTATCCACCCTAGAGAGGGAAAGCAAAGAACTGAGAATGCCTCATGCTATGTAGCATTACAGAGCAATTTAGAATCAAATTTTAACAGTTCTATGAACCCCATTCTGCAGGAGATGAGAGGTTAAAGCAGTGAAAGGTTAAATGGTAATCTCGTAGCCACACTCTAAGACTAGTCATAGCAGAAGAATGGCATCTTCTCATGTACAGTCTTACAACCCCCCGTAAATTGGGTTCTTCTGTTTATTCACAGAACAGTTACAGTGTTTACTGAGAACACACAAGCTTGTGACTCAACCACATCCATGACTAAGAAGTACACTCAGTCTGTCCCATACACTTGGGTCTCAGATGTATCTACTGGCACCTCCAGTAGGGTTGCAAATCATGTTAGCAGTGGTGGTGGGCTTGGGCTGTGGAAGTGGACTGAGTCACATCAAACTTCTTTTACACCCGCACCAGAACGTACATCTTCAGATGCTAACAATTTCAAATTATTACCAGTCCTCCTTCAGACACGAAAGTTTGGTATTCTATTATCAGCTTCCTGGAGCAACTGAAAAAATCTTCTTCACTGCAAGCCCCTAGTTAAGAGATTTAACACTTCTAGCACCAGAGCTGATGAGACTGTTTTGACCCAGTCCTGCAAGGAACTGAATTAATTTCACAGGCTCCAAAGCAAGGGAAAAATTTACTGTCACAACAAAAAATCTAAGTATAGAGATTCAGGCAGCCACAAAACAGGTCTTCTGCTTCTGCATTGTTTGCTTGGTATGTCAGCAGCTGAAGGACTGGCTATGCAAGACTGTAGCCTCTAATCTCTGCAGTGAAAAAGGAATTGATCCTGCTAATGATCTGGGACCCACAGAGACCTGACAATTTTTTTTTTTTTTTCTTTTTTTAATGAGAAGCATTACAATTTATAAACCAGCAGACAGCAAAGAAAGATAGGGGGCAGTCAATTTTCTCCTAACTGTGCATTACTTTCCATTAAAACTGTGGCAGCTTTCCTTCACTTCAAGATCAGTGAGGGAGTGGGAAAATGCCATTCAGCCTAAAGGGTTCTCCAGCTAGGAGCCATGGAAGCTCTCCTCCACAAAAATCTTTAGACAGTAAAGGCCTGCAAAGCTGTATCTGAGAAGTCCTCGAGCCACAGCAGATAGCCAAATTAAGGCCTTCATTTAAGGGCATATTGGTAGGAGAGACACAGGAAATAAAAAGAAATCAGCATTACAGTTTTCTCTCTGGAAACACAAGCTCATCACTCTGGGTACATTTTCCTGAATTTCCGAACGGCTGTGGTTGGAATGGAACCCTGCTTGAGCAGGGCCACCTAAAGCCAATTGCCCAGAACTGTGTCCAGATGGCTTTTCAGTACATCCTAGCATGGAGACTCCATAACACCCCTGGGCAACCTCTTCCAGTGCTCAGTCAATTCACAGGTCTGATTCCACATGATAAACGTGACACATAAAAAAGCAGGTGGGTCATAGCTCTGGCAGCTCTCAGTTTATAGCATCTTTCCTGCTCCAGTTAGTGTAATTTCAGTCACAGTTGCTCCCAACGATCCAGACTGTTTATTACTTCCAAATCAAGTACAACCAACTGTAGAGGAATTTATTTTTTTTCCATGCAAGGGTAGTGTGTCAACTACATACACGAACACTATAAAAACTCTTCACAGTTGAAGTAGTCCACCACCTCACATGAAAGGCAGCAGTCTGTACTAAGAGGAAACTACTAGAAAAACAAATTATCTTCCTGATCCTAGTCTTTGGGAAGGAAAAAAAAATAAATTCAAGGTCAAAGAAGCTGGGGCTACTGCTCCCACTATGTAATCAAAGATTTATGTGACTGGGAGAAAGAATGAAGCAAATCTGTTGCTGGGTCCCCAAAGTCAACTTATTGGACAGGTGCTGAAAACAAGGTCAATTTCATGACAATTCAGCTTAATTATCAGTTTTAGAGATAAATAAACTGAAGCTTGAAAAAGTAAAATGACTTGTCTATGGCCACACAACTGAGAAGTGGCAGAAGTCATGTCAGAAACAACCAGTTATCAGAAGAACATTCCAGACTCCTCACCACCATTTGCCCCTGCAGTCCTCTCAGCACATATCAGCCAAGGTACAACCACACTGGAGCCAGCAGATGCAACAAGTTATTGCAACTCAATGATCAACATCATCCTAAATACAATTTGCTACAAAATGTTTACAACTTAAGTAAAATGAGTAACTGAGCTGAAATCTGGCTTTCTAGTCCTGTATGAAAAGTATAAAGGAGATAGTCTCCATTTTATGCAAAATAAAAGAAAACCCCATCAACGCAGTTGTTCCTCAAGCACGTACTTTTGCTGCAACCGCAAAGGAGCCTCCTCCTACAAATTATATTTCCTCAGTGGAAATGTCAGTGTGTGTGACACTGTAGTTGGTTTCTTGTTCTTTGGGTTTCAGTCTCATCTCACCTTCCCTGACCTCTCAACCCTGCCCCAACTAGGTAGCACGGGTCTTGGTATTAATAACCTCTAGACTCACTCCGTAGTAGTCCCAACATTTGGGGGAGAAATGTGAAAGGACCTATCACTGGCTTGAGCTAATGCTCCAACAAATGGTGTCCCAGACATGACAAACCTTCAACAGAAGGACTAACAGACATGAATATAATTTCAGTTAAGTATTGTTGAAGAGCTGGTAGAAGTGCAAACTGAAAGTTTTCCCTAAATTACCTAAGACAACCTGTGGTTTCCTGGTCTAAATTCATCCTGCAATCAGTTAGTACCTTCAACAACTAACTTCTGAACTAACTAAACACTAGTTCCCTTAAGATGCATGTATTTCTAATACCAAGACCAAAAATAACTGCTTTTTATGACACAGTTCTCAAAACCCTGTAACAACAAAGCACTAAAATCCACCAGGGTTGGAAAAATAAAATAAAAACAAACCAGAAACTAAGCAACGTTAAAGTCCTCGGAAGTAAAGTTCCTACACCTTGCCAAAGCAGGGTGTAGGATGATTTCCAGGCATAGCTGAGAGATGGCTAAAGATGATGCCTGTGGGTTGTTGAAGAGTGTTGAGCTGGGCACAAAGCTAATTCCAGGGAATCACTAGATCTACAGCAGTTCATGCTGGATCATGCAGGATCCAACTCACAACCCCTCTGCCAGCTACACGGCACAGCCCTGTCAGTGGAGTCACCTGCTCATGAGATAGATTTTGACCACTCAGCCGCATGGTGGTTTTTAGTCACACTGCATCCTAAAATAGCTTCAACTTGCCTGAGGAATGTACATGCAATATTGAAACTGCAGAGACACAAGCAGAAAGAGGTGTATTCCAGGGACATAGGGCACTATGGGCAAGATTAGACAAGAAGATGGAGAACTGACAAGGTAGAAAATCACAGGAAGATCAGCACAGATGTTACAAAGGAAAAAGAAAATAAAAATAAACCCTCCTGTTCTAATATTAACAAGGCTGGCTACTGAGAAAAAGTGAAATCAGAAAATTAGGAGGAAACAGAGAGGAGCAGAAAACAGGAAACAGTTTCCAGGAGGGTAATACATTGTGGAAATGAGCTCTGAGAACAGATAAGCTTGGATGGCACATTCAGTTCATTCCCACAGCTTAGATACAAGCACGACTCAGAAATAAACTAAGGAGGATGAATGTTCACTGTGACCATTTGCAAAAGAACACCCATCTTCTAAGCTTCCCAATTACAAAGGTTTTTAAAGAGGATGACAGATCGCCAGAGCAGGAGCAATGACAGGTACACACAAGACCAAAAGGAAGGCCAAGGAGATTGCTTTAGCATCATCCACACCGATACTTCCTGCCTGTCTCACCTTTAGCTATGCCATTACTTTTGGCCGGATGAATTCCCAGGTCTGTTGACACATATGGCCACGTCACTCTCTGCTGGACAATCTGCTCATGTATGTCTGCACCTTTCAGCTCTTGTAGCAAAAACTTGCCACACAGCCTCCAGTAAGACACCTATGAAGTGAGCGGTGTTGATTCTCTC
Source organism: Thinocorus orbignyianus (assembly GCA_013400375.1). NCBI lineage: Eukaryota > Metazoa > Chordata > Aves > Ciconiiformes > Thinocoridae > Thinocorus > Thinocorus orbignyianus. The sequence goes on along the minus strand of VXBW01005891.1, from coordinate 131,431 downwards.
CTCGGAGACTGCTTCCTACTGTTCACACAAACCCTGGTGCTACTGCACAACCCTATGTTTCATGGGTTACTGCAAGACAGGAGATAACATCTCTCCTCTTGATAACACTCTCAAAAACTGCAATATTCTCAAAAAAGAGAAAGCAACACAGAACAAAACGCCACAAATTTAATTTTATCCTTAATGCTAAAAAAAGTACTTGAGTCATACCAGAACAAATGGATTAAGGCCTAAAAAAGTCAAAAGTCGGTGAAATAAGGTATTGTTCACTTTTGAACACTGCCCAGCCCTGTCCTGGGAGCAGGGAGCTTCTGACCACACCATGGCCTTGTCAGCAACGAGTCCAGCTAAATGGGGACAGATGGTTTTGGGAGTACAGACACTGCATACGCACTGATCACAACTCACATTTCAAGCCTCCGCAAGACTGTCCACTTGCAGCATTCCTGAAGCTGGTTTTCTTTTGTTTCAGTTCTTAGTGACTAATGAGTATTTTTTCCTTCCCAAAACAATCCTAGTTTATGAAGCAAAGCTGACACCGAGCTGGAATTCTATTCAGGAGACTCAGAAATGCTCTCAGCTGATTTACAGTTACAAATTATTCCACCACTCCTAAAATACACTTCAATAATTAGATGTTATCATCTCTAGTAAATCAAGAAGGTAAAATTAACAGTAACAAAAGCTTTTCTGAACAGTTAAAAGATAGATACAATCTCATTATCTTTCAGTTTTTATAAAGCAAGTATTATTAAACACTGCATATTTGTTAGAAGATTTCAGGGGCCTGCAAATTCCTATCGCATCTTCAAGGATGCAATCATCCACCTGAGAATAATAAAAAAGAATATTAACTTATAAAGCTATGGGGCAAATAGACTACAAGCTCCAAGCCAAAACCATGGTACATCTGTTTCCATTAGTAACTGAACAGATATTTTACTTTGTGATATAGAAGGGAATTGTGATATTTCCTGCAATTCTGCAGCAACTTGGGAGTGGAAAAGATGAAATGTGTCTCAAAAATAAAAAGCGACTCAGGAGATAACCTCACAGTGGGCATTCCCAGCAAAGGAGATGTTATTTCTTTCATCTCTGAGGAGGAATGATTGTATCATAATAGTGCCCACAACCAAAAATATCAAGGAAGCATCATGTTTACACTTCAAAAGTAAAAAAATTAATCATTTTACCCCAGTAGTACACATAATACAGCAGCTCTCAATCTTGCATCATCTGATAAGAACTAGGTAGAGCACTGGAGAGGAACAGAATTAAAAATCCAACATTATGCTGTCACTTTTTATCTGAAAGCAGACACTCAAGACAAAACCTCCTCTCTCTGATCCTCTACAGTGATCTTCATTGCTTGGTCCCTAAAGGTTCCAGGCAAGGAACTTCCATTAATGTGAATGGAAGCTCCCAAAATGGGAAAAGTGAACAGCAACCAAAAATAGGCAGGCAGCCATGCAGCCCTAGCACAACTCCCTGCAAAAAATTTACCAATCAGATTTTAATAGCCTGTCATTGTTCTTCATACAAAGACTATGTGCTGCCTTCTGGCCCCATTACATCATAATTCATCAAATACTGACTGGCAGGGCGGAGGTGACCTAAGACCACACACTCGTAATAGGCAGAATCCTACTGATAACTACTCATACAGCAGCAGAAGCACTTTGAATCCTTGCAAATAGCTGCCTAGAGCCTAGCACGTGACACCCCTTTCAGTCCACTTTCCTCCCCAAAAATATTAATCTTAAAAAAGTAATTTTATTTCTGCATTTGACTGGAAACAAGAACTTTGGAGCACTTTCATGTTACCATAATAATCACCACAGACCAATGAGAATATTTTGTTAGACAGTAGCTCATTCTTCAGATCTCCAGAAATTAAGAGAGATCACAGTAGCATGTTTCCACGTTAAAGGCCCCAACATGCATAATAAAGAACATAAGAAAAATAAAGTAAAACAAACAGCTTACTCCTCAGTGGAACACTGCCAACTCTGCGGTAAAACACTGGAGAGAATTTTGAAGAGGAACCAGAAAAGAACAGCATTTCCAGTTGACAGTAAGTTTCCCTGTACAAATTTTGATCATAGGAATGTCTAATAAATCAGCATCACAAAAGTCTTCTACAACATCTAATGGCAGTCCATTACTCAATTTTCAGAAATAAAAAAATGCACAGTGACTTCTTGGACCTTTATTTTATGGACCATTACTGCCAGATTTAAAGACCAGACAGAAGTCACCCAAAATGGTCCATCTCCTCAATGTACTCACATTAAAACTAAATATTTGGAAAGCCTACAGTAAGAATACCCAGTGCAGAGTCAACCCAAGAGGATACCCACTCATTAGTCCACTGCCCCTGGCCAGCAGCAGAGACTCAGAAAAAGCCTGTAAGAAACAGACGACTACAGGAACCCTTGGTGGCATTAGCCATCTCCTCCCAAAGGAAACAAAACCAGTACATCTGAAACTTTCTTAGACCAATAACACCATAAACCCTGGAATCAAATTGTATCCACAGTACATGCGGCAACTTCCTTGGAGGAAGTTCTCTTTGCAAAAAGAGAAGAAAATCCAAGTTTATCCATATTCTGGCAGACTACACTATCAGTAACAATCCAGTAACTGGCTCAAGTTCACCTTTTCAAGATAAATAACAGTTTCAAGACAAAATAACAATTATACTCTTCACAATATTAACAACTGAGACAAATACTAAGAGATAAGTTTTCCACAAGAGACTACTAGTTGCCCTGCTTTTGTATGTCCCAATTTTGCACGTGCAAACTCTTGAATTTCAGGTGCAAGTGCCTACACCAAATATATATACACTGGCATGGAAGAAAAAGTCTTTTTTTTGAAAGAAAGGTCTGTCAGGAAATTGAGAAAAAAGCAAACAAGCTTAAAGAATTTCAAACTACTGCAAGATCTTGTTCGTAGAAGACAACAGGGAAGGAGAAAGACAACATTCATGTCAGAGCCCCATCACTTACAATCAAAATGACATATTCAGCGAGACTAAAAGACTCAAAAAGAGCAAGTGGATTGAAGAAGGATGAATTTTTCATTTTGTGTATGCTTAGTTTTGAGTTTAGGTTCAAGTAACAACAGTGATGTTTAGGAGTAAGTGAGAAACTAATGTGGTGTTCACAGAATTGAGATGGAAGGGAATTTTATGCATAATGCACCACTTGAAAAACAAGTGCAAAGACAGAATTAAAAGACGGTTTACAGAATGTAAGGATTGTAGCTACAGGTGAAGGGCAAGAAGAGGAGACAGAAAAAGTTCCAGTGAAGCTATGCAGTGATGTAAAAAGAGAAAAATACTTAAAGTAAAAGGAGAAGCATTAAAGATATTTAAAAACTGCATAACACATTGGCATTAACTTAGTGAGCAGCATTTTAAACAGGCTGTAGGGGAGCAATCAGGATGTAACTGAACAAGTGGCTGCAAACAAGCCAGAAACATGTGCGTACAGCAATTCCGAGTTGTAGAAATCTGAGGGCTGCTGCCCAAACACTGGTTTTGCGTGTTCCTAGCACAGTGATATCTGAACTACTCTATAACACCACCAAAATGGACTAAAAACACTTTGCACATCCTCCCTACAACTTGACATTGGACACGCAAACCACAAAGAAGAAAGCCACAGCGCAAAAAGTGCTAGACAAGCTCTAGATTTGATTGTGACTGATGAAATTTTGTTATTTCCTTACTGAGACAAAAATTGAGCACCAAGATCATGCTTTTCCTCTTCTAGATCATCAGAGTTTATTCCTGAAAAGAGAAGCATGATCTATAAAGAACTTCTCTTCTGTTTGGCAGGTGGGTCAGATACACAGCATCCACTTGTATCAGAGTAAAATGTGTTACCTTGACCAAACTTCATGCGTGTTGAACACTTAACCACATTAAACATTGCTCATGGTGACATACACAGTGCAAACACCCTAGAGCCATAGCACTCTTTACTAATGTCTTCCTGCATAAGGACAAGTTCTCTCCCATCCCAGTAAAACAAGTCAGATTTCTACAGAAAAAAACCTAATAATTTGCTGACACTGACAGTGACTATAAGCTTCCTCCCCTCTTGAGCCTTCTGCTGTTATAAAACCTTGAACCTACATCTGACCATAAACCTCAGCATGGCAGTGTGACGTATTTCTCAGTCAACAATTATGCTGACATCAATTTAGACAGTTATATAAAAGGAAAAGGCCAGGTTCCTAGATGATTTTATGACTTTACCACAGACTTTACCGGAGTTGATCATCCTTGACTCATCAGTGGGAACCAGTAAAGTGGGAGGTGAGAACTCATAACACTGCAATGCTCTTTGGAAAAGTCCTGTGGGGGCATCAAGAGCACAGCTTGACTCCTAACTCAAGACCTCAGAAACAGTATCCTCCAGAATCCCATCTCACTTCTCCCCACCCCGTACTTAGGAGGGACTTCAAAAATGCAGCAAGATGCACCTTGGCCCATACCAACTCCCTGTGCGAACAATACTTTGCTCAATTTCTCCTTGATATCACAGCTGTGATTACACCTCACGGTGCTTTGCAGGGTTAGAAGCAAAAGTAGAAATTAACTGGTTTAAACTTAATCCTGTAAGGATGATGGCAGCGATGGAGAAGAAAATACCTCGAGGCCCTGGTGAGCACTACAATTATACCTTCTGCAGGAATAATTCCCATTCTTGTCCAAATGGTTTGTAGTTTCAGGGATTTACTGCATCTACTGCTGATCCTAGATTCTCAGAGAAACCTTCCATCTCCCACAAGCCTATGATCTCACTCCCTCTTATGTCTTTTTACAGTCTTCTCTACCTACTTCATCCTTATTCTACTATGGTATAATAGTGTTTCTATGACCAACCCCAAAAATGACTTAAAAACAGGAGCAGAGCAGGATATTTTACAGAAAAGGTCCTTTGCTGAAATGCTCTCCATTCACAGTCTGGCTGGGCACTACCTGTATCACCCTTCACCATGATATTTTCCTCATGGATGAGTTAAGGCTGGTCACGAGTTTATCCAGCTGAATTGAAAGTAGGGGGAAACTGGTTTTACAGGCACCCAGTATCAGAGCCTAAACACTCTGAACACATATACATATAAAAGACATTCAAACATTAACTCATGTAATATTCACACAAACCAGAGCAAAGAGATTGATGGAATTCACCTGTTTTACACAGCTACACTCAGTTCACTGACCTGGAATAGCCTTTAAGTAGGCATTTCTGTATTCTTAAAACAATCATAGAAACAATGTCTTTTCACATAATTTGCAAATTAATTTTCAGAACAAAACAGAACAAAACAAAACCCCTTGAATCCATGAGGTGCTTACGCAGAAATTAAAGCATATATGCTTTTCAGATACGGCATGAAGCCTAAAAAGTCTGAGAGATTGGCATTTCTGCATTTTGGACTTTCCTAAGAAAACTGAAACCACAGTCAAAAACCACACTTGGAAACACTTCACTTCAACCACCATGTCACAGTTGTGTCCTGCACAAGCTCCCACAGTTTGCTGTATTCCAACAGCTGAGCATGACTAAACTAACATACAGAAAGTCTTATTCGTAGGAGGCTGTTCACAGGGGAATGAAGATAAATATGAAGATGCAGTAACGGGATCTAAGCAAACAGCACAGGCACACTCAAACACCCAGTTCAAACAGTTACAGCACATTCTGACCTGTTTCAAGGAAGACCTAATTCCTTTAATGGATTAACTCCTCCACCCTCAAAGTCATATTGCCTGTCACCTCCCAGACTGATTCTTACCAAATAATTACAAATTTGCAAATCTGTGGCCTTCAACTGATACTAACAATGCTCCCTAGTTGACAAGAATGTTGCCACTGTCTTCACATGACCTGCATTCTGTCTGCCTCCAGGATTAAAACCTAATAATCCCACCTCCACAGAGTGATTCTAGAGCTGAAGAACTATCTATATGACTTTCTGTCTGCAGAAAAGCCACCAGTATTTATTTCCCTGGCAAGATCCATTAGACAGAGCCAATGTATTATTATAAACAAACTTATGGTCCCCAAATAGTCAAAAAGAGCAAAGCCTGTTATCATTTCAAATGAGGAGGGTAACAGACTGCACCATCCTTAATCCAGTTTCTGCAGGAGCACAAAGGGCTGAAGCCATCAGCCTTAAATCAGCAACTATTTGGTTGCTTTGCAAGAAAAGCCTGAATCATGCAACACAGCTACTAAGGTGGGCAGCAGTGTGAAAATTAAGTGTGACTAGGCTACTGGAAGATGGCCAGACTGAGCACAACCTCCATCATTAGAAGTTCTGATAATAAAATAAAGTTGTTTCCCCAAAAAGCAACCCTGAGAGAGCACAGAGCCTGCTTTTCCATATACTGAAATTTCCACTGAGTTCCATCAGGGAATCAAGACCAACCTCTGGCTACAGACAGAGGCAAAGAAGTAGGTTACTGAACTGCAGGTGAAACCTACCAGGAAAAAAAAAATTACAACAAGCAGAAAAATATTTTTCTAAGAAAGCTAACATTAGCAAAAGTCAGCATAATTTTGATGAGAAGTGGTAGACTACCAGCCCCAAAGACCCAAGTCCTCTCTCCTTTTCCCCAGTACAGAACAAGTGATCACAGCACGTACTTCCACACAGTACATTTTTCAGTCTGGACTGGTCAACTTCTGGAAAATTAAGTGCACTCAGTTCCCAGCCTTTCTTTTGTCATAGCAAATAAAGCAGTCAATATGGGATCAAAATTCAAATAAATGTTTTACAGAGAACTGTTAGTCAAACACAATTTCAGTGACTCCAAAACTAGTTAGCTAACGAGGGATACCTGAAGGAATGAAGAACGTATAGCCTTGTTTCAGCTCAATTCTTTGGCATCGTTCCACCCTGTCTCCCAGAAAGATATCACTTTGCTTTCCTGAGAGAACCCATTCTTCATAAAGTTCTAGATTCTGCAGAGTAGGCGGAATCAACCAGAAGATCTAAAAATAAAATAAAGATTTAACTATCACCAATAGTCAACAAAAATAAACAGCTGAGAAATTCAACAAGGTTATCACGTGTTAGACAAATGAGCATGTAAGATCAAGTCTGCCTTCTGCAAAAAACACATTCTCCAGGTGTTGTACACAGAGGCACACAAGCAGACAGTAGCAGCAGCAATTAGTCCATGTGCTGGAAGCAGCAAGATAACTGTCAGTTGTCATCCCTCTTCCACAAAACATCTTACTTAAAAGATGCCTGCACAGTTTACTTTCAGTTCAAAAGAACATGTTGGTATAGTACAACTTCATTGGACTACATAGATGAACAGTATCTGTACCACAGAGATGTTCAATCTGCTGTATTTATTTCAGTTCCCAACATATGCTGTCTATACTAGAATTGGGAAAGGCAAACTCCAACAGTGAAGATGTGAATGTAGCCATACATGCTGTATATTTTAACACTTCCGTATCCTATAATACTTCAGTTCAAGCATAGTGTGCACACTAAAGGAACATGGAATCTCTAAAAGGAAATAGAAGCTCTAGCTCCAGAAGGAGACTTGTGAGGGCACTCTGACCCAACAAGGGTACACACAGCCACGTACTCACTGCAGGACACTTGCTAAACCATGCAGCAGTAACACACCTAAAAGCACCACCAGCAGCAAATAACACATTTCATATTTCAAAACAAATCACTTGTTTGTTTCATAAAGATGAATGGTGTCCTTCTAGTTCAGCAAACTCCCTGTACATCAACAGAGCTAGCTGAAATAGACTGATCACTGACCAGTCACCCTCCCTCCCCCCCCAGAAAAAAGAAAAATAAAAGAAAGCAATCCCTCCCTCCAGAAGAGGCACAGAGTAATAGTAACAAATATCAAAAAAGGTTTACCTACCTTTCCCCCACGGAAAACGTGATACCACACTGAAGTGCCACCAAAATCAATATGAAAATCAGTGAAGCATCCTTTCACACTCATCAAACAGTACCTGTAAGCAGAGGGAAGGACAAAAATGAATCAGTCTGAAACAGTATTTTTCAAGTCTTAATTTGCAGAGGTTAACTGCATGCGTGATACTGTTCGCACCAATTAAGTTTCTGCATTATAGTGCTGGGATTTGCCTCGTGAAGTAAATATAACCAGGTTTTTGTTGAAAAATTAGTATCTCCACGTTTCAAGTTTGCTATTTGTACAACTGGAATGAGAGCCTTCAGAGTTAAGGAATGGAAAAACATTAGAAGTTTTGTTGTTCAGAAATATTTCTTACGCCACTGCCAATCCCCGGGGTGATCTTTTTAATGCTCTCCTTCACTGCTTGAGACACACAACCTTCACCCAGAGTTGCCTCAAATTGCTTCAAAGAACAAAGTTTTGAAAAATCTAATTTGCTCATAAATCCTCCTCAACGTTCTTTACCTACTTGCTACTAATGCCATTTCTGCAAGGACTGGGGGACAGAAACCTTGTCTGGCAAATTAACTCCTTTTTGTTCACATTTCTAAGCATTTCTGCATCAAAATACATCAAGGAACCAGCTGGCAGCATCGCTAAGTAGCAAATCCACTATTTCTTATGCCGTCTTGATTCAGGTTTTCAAAGCAATTTAAAGTCGTCATCGCTGGAAAGAGACACAAGAGCTCTCATCTCACTGCCTGAATCTCCAGCCTCCAGCCACCATCTGTAACTAATGGCCGAATTACAGCCACCCTTCTCACTGTAGGCACCTTTGCAAACGCAGGAAACACACACCACTTAACCCACTAACCTCTTTTCCTTGTTCCGGTCTCCGTTTCATGGCTTTTTTTTGTTTGGTTTTTTTTTTTTGGTTTGGTTTTTGTTTTGTTTTTTTTTTGGATAGGGGTGTTACGGAAACAGTACCAGAATGGGATTTGTCAAAACAAAAAAAAAGAAAAAAAAGAAAAAAGGTTTCATTTAACTGTGTCTTTTTCTCATCACATTCAGGTAGAGAGAATCTCAGCAGTATGCAGACGGCGTGCAAAAGTCCCTCTAGATGATAGGCTGGAAAGGACCTTACCATGTGTCTGCAGAAGGCTGGCAAATCAGAGAGACTATAGGTACATAAGAGCCCGCTGCCTAGCAACCACATCCCGAGCCCGAGTTGACAGAATGATACGCAATGCTGTCATGAAGACAGTCAATTTGTGGGCTTCAAAAAAGGTCCTGCGCCTTCAACTCACAATTAAAACCTCTCCTTGTGCAATTACACGTCTCTCCCCTTGCCCACTCTGGAATTTTTTTTTATTATTTTTTTTTGTAATCCTTCAGAAGCAGGAAGAGAGCTTTTTCTGCCCCTGGGGTATTTCAGATGCTTCAAAAAATCACAGCTAGCCAAGAAGCTGTCTAGACTCTCAATATGCTCCATTTCAAAATATGAGTCCTTCCCTCTCAAATACAATTTTTTTTTTAATTTCTCCTTTTATGTTTTCTCTTCCAAGATGTTGTTGATTACAAGTCAGATAGAATTTAAAAACAATAAAAGAAGCCCAGAAAGGAAGTTGCCTTTTCTTCCAGCCAAACTGCAAAAAGTCACAGATTGACTAATTGCTCATAAAAGAAAAAAACAACATGGAAATTCTGTTTGTGGGCAGTGTTGAGTATTAGAGGTTCATGTTGTTTTAAAATAAAAAATCCAAATCCTTATGGAATCAATTATTTTCAGCTTCTAAAAGGTTAGATGTAAAATACATCACACTAATAAAAATTGTCTAAGTGCTACCTAGGATTACCCATTCATATTAAGATATTCTGAAGGAACATAAAAGGCCTGGTTTTATTTATTCCTCGGTAATCAATAATCTGAACTTGAAGCTGTCGATCTGTTTGTGTTCAGAGAGGAAATAACAGGATTGAATTCTCTGTCAAATCAAAGTGCTTAAAATTTAGTTTTGTAAGAAAACACCAAGGTAGATACAAACTATGAACACGCAACTCTTTTTTTTCTTGTTTTTCCCCCATTTTCCCTCTGTTTTCTTGAAACTCCTCTAAACACAACAATTTCCATTCCAGTAAAGGTGGTTTTAGTAAAAGAGCCACACACAGTGATTAATAAAAACCCAAAAAGCATTTGGAAAAAAAAAAAAAAAAAAAAACAACCAGTTTTTCCCTCCATCCACAAACGAGCCATGCCATTTAATTTCTACTGTTAATCTTACAGGGCTGCTTTTGTCCAACCCCAACAGCTACCGAAAGGCTCAGGAGCCTGAAAAAGCGATCTTCCGCCATATAGCAATCTCCCTTGTTGCCAGAGTCTGGCACAATGCCTTTGCATTGACCTCTACAGCTTCCTCTTCCAATGTACACCGCAGTCACATGGTCCCAGCACAGCTCCATGCCACAGCTAATCTTATACACTGCTCCGCTCCAACCTCAGCGAGGGGCTTCTCATCACCAACAGCTGCTAATTTGGGCAACGACTCAACTTTTCCGGTTTTCCCATTAAAAAATGAAAATAAAAATAAATGAAAAGAGAGAGGGGAAAAAACAAAATAAAGCCATAACACAGCATCCATGTTGAAAGAAATGTAGAAACTACATCCCACTGCGTGCTCTGGTAGCAGCTCTCTGCCTTCCGCGCTCTGGGCCGGAGCAGGTAAAGTGGGCTACAGGAACACAATCCCACGCAGGGCACGGGGAGACAATCTGACCAGAGTTACACCTTGAAAATACAGGTGATGTAAAAGATGACCCAACTTTAATTTTTTTTTTATTTTTCTTTCCTCAACTGCTACCACATCCAATCCCTGCATACTCCACTTTACCTCCCTGCACAGCCTCAGTTAGGTTTTTAAAACATGCAGCTGCTTGTAATCTGTTGTGGGGGAGCTTCCCTTCCCCACTGAAGAGTTTGTTTTATGATCTCCACAAGCCTGAAATTGTTCAAGTTAACATATTGTTATTTTGGAGGAAGGATTTGCGGTGTGGGGGAAAGGGGAACTTTCCCCCAAAAAATCTGGGGAAATTTGTTAGGGAAAGGATGCGAAGAAATATGGAGTAACCTGCAAACTCACGGGGAAGAACACACACTGAGATGCCCAAAAAAAAACAAAAAGAGAGGGAGATGATATAAATGAAGCTAAACCACTAAGCAAACACAGAGAGCTGGGAACACAGAAACAACACAGAGCCACTGCTCCATCAGCCAGCGCGGATACCACACTCCCAGGCAAACCCACAATGCACTCGCCACGCATAGCTACAAACCCGCAAGCAAACAGAGAAACAAAGACAGCGACGGACACGCCGGGATGCGAAGGCACAGCGGCGCAGGCACACACACAGAGGCAGGGGAAGGCAGAGGCGCAGCGTTACATGCACATGAACTCGGGGGGAGACGCGCAGGCAGACGCAGAGGCAGCATTACCCTCAGCTTAGCTCCTTTTCTCTCGCAATAGGTACAGCGCACCATACGGCTCTATTCCCTCTGGCATTGCAAGGGCTCCCCTGCCACTGAGCTCAGCCCATAAACCACTCCCAAACCCCAGCAGAGGCTTCTGTTTTTTGTTCGGGCCAATGAGAAAAGTATAGCTCACTCTTCCTTCCTCCCAGGAGCAGCGCCGGCTGGTTGAAATCCCTAAGCCTGAAACCGAATACCACAAACCCATGAGCCAACTGCAAGTGCCAAAGCGCGGGGAAAGGAGCAGGTCCTGGCTCTGTGTCCCTCCTCTCTCCCCCAGGCGGGAGAGGTGCTCCCAAGCTTCGGGCCAGGGAGGCTGCGGCGGTTCCCGGCGGCATCCCGGGGTCCCCTTCTCCCAGGCCTGGCCCTCACAGCATCTGCAAAAGCGGGAGCTGGAGGGGAGACGGCAGGAAACAATAGCTACCTTCGGGCGACTCCTCACGCTAACGGCCTGGCCGGCACCGAGCAACACTCCCACACTGGGGCCCTGTAACTGAAAGCCACAAATTACACCGCAAGACAAAAGAAACCATTGTCCCCCGGGGAGACACGGGGCCAGCCCGCCCGGCCCGCCTGCAGCCCCGGCCCCCGCAGGGAGCCAGCCGCTTCCCATTAGGGAGGGCCCCGGCTCCCCCCCTCAGGGAAGAGCCCTGGCTTCTCCTCAGGGAGGGCCCCTCAGGGAAGAGCCATGGCTCCCCCTGTTCCTAATTCCAGTTTCTAAGGTACATCACCCATCAAGAGCCCCGGCTTCTCGCAGGCCCCTCAGGGAAGAGCCCTGACTCCCCATTCCAAATTCCAATTTCTAAGGTACATCCTCAAGTAAGAGCCCCGACTTCTCCTCAGGGAAGAGCCCCAACTCCTCTTGCTCCAAATTCCAATTTCTAAGGTACATCACCCTCCCAGAGAAGAGCCCCGGCTTCTCCTCAGGGAGGAGCCCCAACTCCCCCTGTTCCAAATCCCAATTTCTAAGGTACATCCTCAAGTAAGAGCCCCGACTTCTCCTCAGGGAAGAGCCCCAACTCCTCTTGCTCCAAATTCCAATTTCTAAGGTACATCACCCCCACAGGGAGGACACCCACCTCCAGCCCCATCTTGGCGCCCTGGGGACCCTCCAGCCCGGCAGCCTTTCTGCCGGCACAAAGGCACCGGGCCCGTTCCCCCCTCAGGAGCAGGGCAGCAGGGCCGGGGTAACCAGTGCTTCCAGTAAAAGCCAGTTCAGAGCTTCCAGGCTGAAGGAAAAGCAAGCCACCACCACCTTATCAAGACCAGAGAGTAACTAATCATTAAACACGGTGTGTGCACCAGGCACTTCAAAAAGCACATGAAAGACCTGGTTCCTGCCCTGAGGGGGTTACGATCTGAGTCAGTCAGACAAAAACAACACCTGAGGTAAGAGAAGGCCTATTTTTTGCCACGTATCTCAGCCTGTACCAGAGATTTTGTGTCATGACACTCGCAGATCACACTGGGCCAAAAGAGAAGCGGCAGCACCTTCTTCCTTCCAGCCTTGCCCCAGTCCCGCCCAGGATGAGCCCCACGGAGGTGGGGGCAGGTGGCCTTACACCCCAGCCCTTCGGGGACCTCACAGCGTCAGGCCTCTTGAGTTTGGTGGCGTTTTTTTCCCCCCCTCTCTTAATCGGAAGCTTAAAATTCTGAGATGGCACCCGCTGCCACGAGGAAATGAACCAAGCTGCCAGTTCACAGTGAGATGGGGCCGTCCGCCCCTGGAACAGCATTTTGGTGTTGGTGAGAACACAACTTGTTTTCCCATCCTTTAGACACAGCTGTTCGGCTCAGGACTCACCACAAACAATTTAAAATGCCAGTGCTTGTTCCAGTTACACGTGTGATGCTGCAAGTCCTCCAAGCTCTACTCAAAGGGGCATTTGAGACCAACATGCTGACTTGAAGACATAACATTTTATTTCCTTTGCTAGGTTGGAAAGTTTTAATAGGAACTTACACTTATTGGTCTAATTTTCTTGTCCTTAATTATATTTATGGAGTGGTTTTGCATCAAAAGCAATTCACAAACAACATACAAAGTGCATACGAGTATCTCACATGCATAAAACAGCACCAGGTTGCGCTGTGGGACCTGGGAGCTCCCTCAATTCAAAGGGCAATCTCTGTCTCCAGAGGCACACCCTCGGTTTGTAATTAGACCACAGCTCAGCAGAGCACTTTAGCATCTGTTTAAATCCATCCCTACTTAGTAAAGGAATGAATAGAAAGGAATGGATGGCTGGATTACAGCCTAGGAGAGGGAAAATAGGGCTGACTGAGTACATGGTAACACAGCAGCATCCTTTTGTGAACAGGTAGACGTTTCATACAAGACGCCCCATCCTTGATTGAAGAATAACAGCAATATAAGGACCTATTATAGTAGTGCTTAGATATGTCAAGTAATAGGAAAATTTTTGAAGGCAAGAAGGGTGTTGTAGAGACTAAAGCCTTCATTTTCATTTGTTCCATAGCACAAACTTTATCAAGTTGTTAGAAGTGCCTGTTACTACTTCTGTAGCCATCATGTCCTAGCACATACTTCATTGCCACTGCTTTGCAAATACTCTTGCAAGGCTACAAACACAAAACACAACAAACAGAGAAGAAATTAATTTCAGCAGGACTATCTGTTTTGATGAACAAGAAATCAAATTAGTACATTTTTTGGTTTGGTTCATGCTCAGTTGTATGCAGATTGCTTTGCGCCTGCTTGAATTTAAAGACAGAACTAAACCTGAGCTTGTTTTGAGCTACCTGAAAACGGTGCACTGTGAGGAAAGGAAGGAGTTCTGAGCCTAGTTCAGTTTTCTTTTGTCAGTTTCCTTTTGTCAGTTTCCTGCCCTTAGGATTAGCAGTAGGACAGACATCCCAGGCGATATGAAAAGCTGATGATACAACAGCCCTGCCTTTTCCTCCTGCCCTGGCTCCTGGTTACGCAGCATGCTGCCCTCCCTCAATCAGGCTCCCACGTCATTGAGGCCTCTTGCAGGAACTTGCACCCAGGGATGGGTAAGAGAGGAGGCAGGAGTGGGCTTCCTCGGTGGCAGTGAGCTACTTGCTGTGCTCACCTAGTGCCCTGTGGCTCTCCACCTTATGTGAGCTGCAAAAGGGGTTTGTTGATGATCTGTTATTTATTTTTTTTCCCCACACACACTTCTGCACTGCCCTTTGGTTGGCACAAGCATTTATGCAGCCATGTGGTGGTTTGGATGGCCTGAAAAGTGAGCATTTTCTCTTCTTTATTTCTGAGTCTGTTTTCAGCCAGACCAGTCCCCAGTCCAGTTTAATCCGCAGCTGCACAACAGAGTGTTTGAGCAATGAAATGGGACAATGTGCACATGAGAATGCTTTTTCAGGGGCAATGCCAACTTATATCAGTTTGAAGTTTGTCACACTACAATCTCAGCTAGCCATCCCCTTAATTTCTCATATTGTTTTACTACTTAAAGAGGTAGTACTCAAAGTTTCACGTATTTTTGACATAAGCCATTTCCCCTCTTAATTCAGTCCTCTAAGGCTCCTATTAGGTAAGTAGTTGTTTACTTATGGACAGAAAAATAACCTCATTACCCAGAATTTTTAAAAAAAGTTAATGGTGCAAGTCCAAGTGAAAGCCAGGGCGGTCTCCAGTGCGCGTAGTGCTCCTGGTAACCAAAGCAGCACAGCAGATGGAGCGTTCTCTAACTTCACTCCCAGCACGGAACTTGACGTGCAGGAGCCAAGACAGACATTTGTGTCTGGTAATGCCATCTGTGTCTGCAAAACCACAACACTTTCGCTGGAGTGCTTTTTGTTTGTAGGGAACACGTTAATGGTGGGTATCGCATACTGCAAACTTAGTATTATGAGAATGCTAAGAACAAGAATGAAATGAAACAATCTCATTTCTGAGCAACCACAGTCATTAATAAAGCATATTCACATTGATGAGTCACATAAAAGAACGGGCAGCATGAAACAAGTGACAGCACTGACATTTAGCTCCACAATTGAATACGATCTCTTTAAATAAGGCTCATACCCTCTGGGTATTCACAGCAATAGCTGGGGCTAGTATCCATACAGCAAAGGGTCCATCTGAATTTCCAAAGATAGAGTAAGTTAATCTCTTGAGGAGTTCATATTTAAACTGAGAAATCCCTTGAGAGAGACAACACAGAAACCACTTCCACCTCAGGATAGCCCCTGCCTGAGCTGCAGTGGTAGTTCAGAAGATAATTTTAAGGGAAGACATCATTTTATGCTAACGCTGATCTTAGACTCTTCCTGCAGCATTTATGACAGCAGCCAACAGCAGGCAGGTTACCAAGCACCACAAATCTTTGCCCTGATCTAGTACAACTTCTCTTGTGCTCCCACACTATCAGTGTTTGTTATTGCTTTTTGTTGCTTCTTCAGACTGCTGAGGGCTTTGTGCCAACAGTGCTGTAAATCAGCTTTCTTTAGTCCTTATGCTAGATGATGCTCACTAGCAACATCCTCACCCTCATCACTCCAGCCGCACCACCCTTGTCTTTCTCTCTCACACACAGTAACTCCTTTCCCCCACATCAAACTCTATTGTCACATTTCAAGTGTTTACAGTCTTTCACTGTTTAGCTTCCCTCTACCTATCACATCTACTAGTTTATCAAGCTGTCAACCTTCACCTTCACTTTGCCAGTGACAGCAACCTCAATGGCTCTGACTTTGCCTCTTCATCAGGCTTCTCCTTCCTTTCTACCAGGCCATCCCCCACACATGGGAAAAGCTCCATGTCAAAATCTGTTGAATTGCTACTTCTCTAAAATCCCTCTTTGAAACCTACCATCTGGCATTTCATGATGCAAGTAGTGAACTGCAAGAATACACTCTGCTTTTTCTACTAAATTCTGTTAGTCATGTTGCCACCTTATCCTTTAAACCATCTCTGCCTTGCTTTGTTTACTTGCTGCATTTTTTTTTCAGCATCTGGAGTGTGCTTGTTCTAAGAAAGGGACGGCTTTCTTTACTTCTTACCTTGTACAATCCATGAATCCCAAAGCCCTAAATCATGATTCAGTCTCTTGGCTCTAGCATATTATACATAATGTTAGTTAAGAAACTAACCACTTGGGAAGCAAGCTGCCTGGGTCCTATTTTCTGCCCTGCCACTGGTTTATGGTGCAACCTTAGGCAAGTCACTTAGGATATTTCCAAATGCATAGGTGAAATTTGGCACTCCTGTCCATATCTAGTTACCCTGACAAGCAGCTTACTTTTTTTTCCAGAAGGATAGAGTATCTTCAGCTTCCGCTGAAATCAATGGTGCTGAGCATAACACAGGACCAGGCTTCCCCATGACGCCTGCCACAGAGGCTCTTCTGTTATGGAGACCTTTACCTTCCATAATGGTTGTTTTTTACAGAATGAGAATAAATGCTGAGCAAATCACTTTCCAACTCCACACTCCTTTGTATATGTTACGTACGTATATGTTAGCACTAATCTATTTTTTACATTACAGTTTTGAAACAGTTCTGAGTGATGTGCAAAAAGTTCAACAGCAGAGCCTGGGATGCCACCAGCATTAGTTGTGCCCAACAGAAAATGCCTTTAAAACAGGAACAGCGGTGAAGGGCTCCCAGGATTAT
The DNA here is from genome assembly GCA_013400375.1 of Thinocorus orbignyianus. Lineage (NCBI taxonomy): Eukaryota > Metazoa > Chordata > Aves > Ciconiiformes > Thinocoridae > Thinocorus > Thinocorus orbignyianus. The sequence goes on along the minus strand of VXBW01005891.1, from coordinate 114,369 downwards.
ATGGTGTTCATCAGCCATACAGAGGTCAATGGCTATTATATCATTAACAGTAATTAACACCTATTTCAGTTGTACCAATTGCTATGAAATGAACAGCACAAAAGCAGTTTTCTTTTCTAAACATTACATGAAAACAGCTTCAAGGAAGACATTCAAACAGAAGATACACTAAGGTGAGTTAACAGTATCACAGCTGGCCCAAAAACTAGACCTAAGACAGGCAGAAGCAAGACACACTGCTCTTGTGTTCGGTCTCAAACTTGCCCTAAGTGTGTCCTCCGAAACAGGAAACACAGCCTATAAGCCAGTACAATACTACAGAGCCAGTCCTTGCTGTTGAAAAAGTCAACAGAAAAACAAACAAGCATGAAGGACAGCGACAGAGGCCTTTGGGGAGACCCACATCTATTAAAAGTGGAAGTCATTTCATAAAACAGAACCATACCATAGCTGGGGTTAGAAGGGACTGTTAAAGGTCACCTAGTCCAACCTCCCCTGCAGGGGACATCTTAAAATCAAAACAACTCTCATCTAATAACCTTTCAATTATTATTAGTTTAGAACCTGGGAAGCATCTGAACCCAGCCTACAGAAGAACCTTGACTATACTATATGAACTACGTGAGATATCTGTATCCTGGGAAGTGATTTCTTTGGGTAACACTTTTAGAGAATTTACTGCTGAAGGTCAGTCTCCCATTTTCAAAACAGAGGCGCTCAAAACTGAAAAATAAAAATGCATTTTTCAAAGGAATTTGATGAAAGACTGTATTCAGCAAACTGTAGATTATTTCTCAGTTAAAAATATTTACAATAAAATGCATTCAGAACTTCTAAGTATTCATATTTAGAACAGGATATTCCTCTCTTAAAGACCACAACCACAGGCTTTAAGAACATGAAGTATCCACGAAGTTCTCAAATACAAAATTGTTCTCTTTAAAGGCTGGTACAGCCCAGCAGTAGATATTGTACAGCTCAAGCAGGTCAGTCACACCACCCCCCACTTCCTGCTCAGTGGAAAATAAATAAATCATTATTTCCTCTCCTACCAGCTTCAGAGGAGCTAATCAAGGAGGAATAGAGCTTTTTAAAAGACTTGAACAAACTTACTTTTTCACTTTGGGGTATTTCATCTCTGAAATAGCGTTGGTAGCATCCGTCTGTCTCTCCTTCAAATGCTGGGGCCACATATTATCCACCCAGTCGACTAAGTCCACCTGAAAATCCCACCAAAATCAACTGTTAATCACTGACCATGTGGTAGGATATACTCTTGTTGGCTAAAACTCTAACAATCGCAGCAGCAGATGCTCACAGACAGCAAGAACCTTGCTGTTCAGCAAAAGTCCTACAGACCCAATGGGTAAGGTGCAGCACTTCATCACCACAATTCCACCCGTTGCAACCCAGAGCAAGGAGAGTTGCAGGCAAATTAATTGGGTGTAAATTGTAACCCATGGGCACTTCTCTTGCAGCATCACCTGCTGTCTGTCTTCAAATGCATTTTTGTAGCCAATAGCCTAGAAATTGCATATATGAACATTAAAATACTAACAAGGAAGAGATTATACCCTGCCAATAACTTATATTTCAAGGAACATTAACACCATTGTTCTGGCCAAATTCTGATTTGAGTAATTACGTTATCGCTTACTGAGCATTTCCTTCATTGTTTTACATGGGTGTAAATTCACCAAAGTTCTTGTCCAAAAGCCAAACTTTTAGGAAGTGTCAGCAAGAGAAAACAGCAACAACGAAGCAATTGGAAACATACTGCCAGGAAGGTGAGGAGGAGATGGAAGCTGAAGATTGTTCAGGGACATTAAAACACAGCTCCTGTGCTGGGTGTCAGAGCATGAACTACAATCTGCCCGTCACAGCCACAGCAAGGACAAGCCTGTGACTCATTTTTTGAGTCTGTTTTATGGTGGAGCCTGTGCTAGCTAACCAGAACACTCCCTTCTGGTTGTGCAAGTGGATCACATGTCCCAGGTTTCAAAACAAGGGAAAACACCAGTTGGCTTGGGAGAGTCCAACAAGGCAGGCTGTAGTGCTGTGCTTGGCCACAGTGTGGCTGCACATCCCGACCCAGCTCAAAAAAATCATCACGTGTGAATGAACCTCCATTTATGGGCCACTAAGGACTGCAGGACTTGTCCTAGGCGTTGGTGACAATGCTGTCCTCTGACTGCATGCAGCAAGAATGGAGAAGTCCCATTCAGTCATGGTTAGTGCCCCGCTTAGCTCTTGACTGCTCTTGGCCCACCCAAGAATGTTATTCCTATGAGTCAACTCAACTGTTTGTATCCCCAGAGGATTTTCATATTTGGGCAATTAGTGCATGAAATTCTCGCAAATTGGGGGTGACCCTCATCTATTTCTCCATCAGCACCAGGTACTGTTGATAACAGTCTTTGAGAAGAGGCAAAATGAGATAATGCAGCCAGCAGAATAACACCAATTCCATTAATATCGCAGTCCTATGTGGAAACAAAACTGATGGTTACTGCCCTGATTCTGAAATAATTCCCAAACTCTGAAAAAAATCCCCCAAAGATACTACAACTTAAGTCTTTACACAGCTGGGAACATGAATCAGGTATTTCTGCCTTACGTGAGCTCAAAAGAGCTCTGCAGAATTCCACAAATCCGCTTACTCAAATATAGTTTTCAACTAATAGCTGACTTTATGTACTGCACTTTCTCTGAGCCCCCAGCACCTTCTCATCTATTCCCAAGTACCTAATGGGAATGCAGATCTCTCAGAGATCTAAATATTACTGGGTTTACAAACAATTGTGCACTCAGTTCATATTAAACAGATACTAAGTATTTGTTTACATGTGGTAACGGGTACCTAATTGCATTTTTCAGTCCTAAGCACTCAGGAAATCTGCACAGATGTTTTAAAAGCTCAGTGAGCATGATGTGTTTGGGAAAACTGGGATCAGCTGAACACCTGAAACTCCCCAGAGCACTTCCAAACTGCCCACTAGTGTCTGAATGACAGCAAAAACCTGCACAAATTTCTAAATGTGTGCTTAATATTCAATGTGGTATGTGCGTAACAGAACACAAAAGCCTATCTAAGAATTACTTCTGCAAATCAGCAATTAGAGCTGCCATCTATTTTTGACCTGTTTAGGCAGAAGTGTGGTGTTTATATTGTCGGCACAGGCAAGAGATTTCCCCAGTGAAAAAACTGCTGGTATAATTAGAAAAGCACTTAGAAATGAAGAGAAAAGTGTCTAAAAACAAAATATCATAGAGCTATAGTTTCACACACAGTAGTGCCACGAGCAGATACAGAAGGAAAAAGCAGCACACGCTTTCTATGCTGGGAAGTCCCTTTATTCCCTGATCAACCAGGACTGAAGCCCAAAGCCTTTGCCAAGTGTCCTGAGGAGACACCCTGAAACCTCCAATGCCATTTCTCCCATCGCTGTGTATCACTGAGTTGATGCATTAACCCTCACCCACATGTGGCTACATTTTAGTGATAAATGAAATCATCTTTATTGACAAAGCCATGGTTTCACCACCAGTAACTCCATTCAGAAACAAAATCCCCAAAGCCCTCTCTCTAAAAAATGTACACAAATGTACCCCCTTCCTCTGACACTGCCAATTCTGACGATGCAGTAATTATCTTCATTTAATTATGTATAGATTTTGACATCTAATACATGTGTTTTCAACTTTTTTGCTTTGGAGCTCCCTGAACATTTTTTAGTTAATAGGAAAGTTCATATGTAAAGAATTTAAGCTCCCTGATAAAAGCTTTAAATTTTTCCTCCCTAGAGGAGGAAAAACAATAGACAGGTATTTAATTTTGGATGGAATTTCCCCTAAATACCTTGAGAGGAATTGGTTATCTGTGCAAATTGCATGATTAAGAGCTCATCAGGTACCTAATTCCTATTAATTAAGTTCCACTGTCAAGGAACTTTCCACCTAGACAAAAATGAGATCCTAACACTAAATGGACAGGAGTCGTGGATGCTTCACCTCACCTTGTTTAAACTCCATGTTTTATTTCTTACAAAGCAATTGGTGTCTGGGAAGAAACTGAAAATAAACACCATCACCCCAAGGTCCCTTACCACATTGGGACGCTTGACAATGTTCTCCAGCTTGGTGTGACTGAACTCCAGGCTGATGACATTGTAGAGTTTTTCACGCTGGGCCTCTGGTGTCTCGTAGTATCTCACAAATTGAGACATGCTCATTTCAACACCTTTCTGAGTGTTCACATCCATCACATCCACTATCCGTCGGCTTCCTGCAAACACATAGAGACACTCTCAAAACATGTACTTTTGCTTTATTTATATACATAGATAAATTATATATATATTACTATTTATATACATATAAATTCTCAACGACTGCAGGGGAAGTGTTACCAGAGGATGAGAGACTAGCATCAGTCCCTCCACAGGTCCTGAGCAGCTTCAACAGTGAGCAGGGAGCTACTTTGGAAGTGGACTTTGTGCCCAGTATGGCACTGCACGAGTCACTTGGTGTCCCTCTGCTTCAGAGGGATGGTGAGTTTCCTCCTTTACATGAATTGGCACGAGCAGAAATACATTAAAAACTATGAAGAAGCAATATAATATGGTAGTAGGGGGCCTGCAAGACAAATAGCTCTCCAAATCATACTCTGCAATTTTCTAAACATCCATATGCCTCTCAAGATGCTTTTGCTCATGTACAAAACGTATCCATAAAGAGCAAACTGCCTTGCACCACCAGATGCTATAAACTGCTGAACACCGTATAGAGATTGCTGAGCATTCTCAATTCCAGTCATCGTAGGTGGAGACAAAAGCACTAAACGCCACAGAAGAGCAAGTCCCCACTTTGGATCTCTCAACAAAAACTACAGGACCTACTTTCAGCTTCTCGAGTAGCAGACATGGCAAGTCTCATTAGCACCAGAATGTTGAACAGCAGTTTCAGTCGAGCCTTCAGCTTTACACAGATTAATCCACAATCTTCTCTTTGGCCAACTGGAAGGTTTCACCTCTCCCAGTAATTTCATCATCCTAATTGGCAGTTCATTTGTGTGTGAGCGAACAGGAGCCCAGGAGAGACATGCCTCATTTCCAGGAGAGAAGGATTCCAGCAAACAAACTCACAATGCTTCCAAAAAATCACTCCAAACCCATTTTCACTGCTGAAGGAATAACTCAAAATAAATTGCATTAAACCAAATTGGAGGGCCGATATATGCCATCAGAGGGAATTATTAATAATTACAGCACCTGGCCTATTGTATGCTTGGGAGCAGTATTTCAGCAAGAAAGATAGTTTGGATTGCATCAGTCCATTAAAAACATCCTTAGCCACTGATAGCAATGACAGTGACAGATGCAATAACGATTCTGGAAAGGAACTCAAGACCATAAAGGTTTGTAATCAAAAAGAAAAATTTATACAGTGTAAATCTGGAATAGTCCCTCTGGCCTGTCAGTCAAACTCTGCACTAGGAGGGCAGTCAACAGGATTTCATCCTTCCTCTCAGCTGGGGCCTGTCTGCTGTGTTGCCACCTTGAGGCAGGACGGGGAGAAAATTTAGATGCTCTTAAGCACAAGAGTCCTTAAATTTGGGATTTGCACATTTGAAACAAAATACATAATACTTTTGGTTTGGGGTGTTTTGTTGTTGTGGGGTTTTTTAACTGTTATCTTAACTATCTAGGGGAAAAGTCTTTTTTCAATTCAAGAGGTTAGCAACTGGGGTGAAGCCCCATTAACCAGCCCCTGAATAAAAGCCAACCTGATTTCTGGCCCCCAGTGCCTGGGGATTAAAGCAGTGGCCACAGCCCAGAAGGGTTAAGTACACAGATACCAAAAAATTATATTTGAAGGACTGTGTGGCAGCGTCTGGGTTCTACCATATTATGGGTTAGGTTTGACCTCAGCTTTGCTAGAAGCAACCTTCTATGACCTCTTAATTATCCTTTCTGAAAAAAAATAATAAGTCAGCTGTTACCTGATGAATCCAAAATACAAGGTCCAGTTCAATAGCAGTTTTGTTAAATGTACATGATTATCAATTACGGGCAGAAAAGCTAAGATTTGAATTGATAGCCTCTTGACTTCCAAATTAAAAAGTAATTTGAGGGGATGTTTTTCTCTTAAACCACAGTACTATCAAACAAGCCAATACATAATGATTCCTGAAGTACCGCTCACAAAATTTGAGATGCATAATTACAGGTTAACAGCCTCGTGCTCGCTGCCCACTTCCGAGCAGCTCTGGCTTACTGCCAGCTTCAGCTCCTCTTTCCTGAAAAGATTATCGGCTCTTTCTTCTATTTCCTGCCCTTAGGAAAAGGTTAAAAAGTATCATCCAGGAGGGGAGACAGGTAAAGAACATGGGAAAGACACATACAGAGGCTCCAAAAAGCAGTGGCAGGCTGAGAGATCTCAGGTCAGGCCAGATTGCTGAACATTTCCGACATGCGTTTTACTATATGTACCATTTCTGTTAACCAATTCCTAAATATCCTCCTGCCAAGCTCTCACCCTGTCCTCCAAGAAGGGACCCCACTCAAGGAAGCCAAATGCAGCCCACCAAGTCCCAGCAGGACCCCAGAGACCCTGGAAGCCTCTTGCCCTCGTACAGGCCATATTCCTCACTTCCAGCTCATCAGTTCCTGCGTGAGGAGCAATGTACACCTTCATCACTAGCTGGCAAAGGGTATCTCTTACTGCCGACAAGGGAAGCTTCAGTGCACCATGCATAACCCCTTCCTCATTCCCAGGACTTTTTCCCAACACAACTCTTGACTGGAGAATGCCCCTGGATGGTGCAGGATTAAGAGGCCTTGTTTCCTCTCCTGCAGCAGATGTGACTTAGAGGCAAAGTGGCGATGCCAGGGTTCACTGGAGGGGATTTTACAGCCTAAAGAAGAAACGTCTTCCTCCTCTGCTGCTGCTTACTCATCAAGCTCAAGCGAATCCCCAAAGGACCACGAAGACAGTAACTAAGAAACAAGCTAGCGCCATCTTTACAAGAGGAACAGACAAAAGCCAGGAGGAGAGGGAAGAATCAGTTGCAGAGATGTAAGCTGGGAAATCAAATCAATCAGGAGGAGCTACTTTAAAACTATGCTTCAATTGAAACCTTAAAAAAAAAATATCAAATTATCCCAGCCCACATATTAGTAACATCCACAGTAAAATTAAGGGGAGGAATAACATACACAGTATTTGTTCCCTTTATTTAGAGGCCTAGTGACCAGTATGCTGTGGAGGTTTTAACAGATAAAATCCTATACCACTGCTATATGCTACAATATCATATTTTTTTTTTTGTTCATTGAAGTCTCTGCCTCCCACTGCCCACCCTGTGCAAGTTGGTTTGGTGCAGAGAGTTGCTCCTCTCTGTTCTGGGCTTCTCGGCAAAAATATTTTGAGGGCAACAGGGAGGCAAACCTTGTCCTCTAGTCAGAAAGAGAACTGCACTTCACGAGTGCAAGTTACACAGGCACCTTCCCTGCATCAGCAAATGCTTTCACAAGTCACAGCTTTACCAGGTCCACCCCAGAGAGAGACTTCAGGAGTGAAAGGCTCCAGCTCTGAAGTCATTCCGCAAAGTTTCATCAATCTCCCCTGCAGAATTTGCACCCACACTTTGCTTCACGTATAGAATATTGCAACAATTTGTCAGAGAGAGAACAGTGAATTGAAAATTCTGGGACTATAATAATCTCCTCTGGGGTCCAACAGTTGCCATTTCCCATCTCTAAGAAGGTGAAGCACCTTCCCCTCCCCTGACCTGAAACAGCTTTAGACTTGCATTATCCAGGCTACCAGACTCCACCCTTCAAAAGAGCCCATCCTTTCCCTTGATGTAGATTTAGTATTGATATTAGGAGCAGTGGAAGCAAGAGGCAGTCCATAAGCAAAGCAAATGTAAACCAGGCAGTAGAATACAAGAAATGCACAGGAGGTGTGAATCTGAGGTGAAAATGACACCAGTGTTTTCTAAATTGCTGTCTCTTCCCCAGGACACCACTGGCAGGAAAAGGTGGAACTCTCCCTCTGAAGAGGAGGATTCTGTAAGAATAATTACCAAGGCTGTCCATTAAGAGCATAAAGCTAGCTTGGGGAATTATTTTAACCCTTTGTGACTGAAGTGAGATCTGTGCCCAAGGTACATTGTGGTGTCTATAACCAGAAATCAACCTCAAATGCAGAGGAACAAGCCCGCTGGTGTTGTCCAATTTTCATGCTTCTTACAGGGAAAGAATTCCTTGGTTTGTAAAGGAGGATTTTTGGCAGAGCCTTAGGAAATCTGTTAGCTTCACTAGCAGGTTAATTGTACCTAAAGACAGAGGCTTTGACTTGCATCCCAGTTAATCCCCCCAGAGCTCCCAGAGCTGGAAAGCACATATTCCCTGCTATCCACAGGAGCCACTTAAGATATCCCATGCTAACTGGGAGGGCTGGGAATCGGAGCAGAAAGTCCTTGCTCAAGTGGAGCTATTCACGACATTCCCTGCATTTCAGAACCAGGGTAAGAACAACTTAAGTGAAGAGAGACACATACCAATACCATCGCTCCCGGATCCAGCAGAGGGCACAGAAGAACAAAGGGAAATCAGAGTCCAGCTCGGACACTTGCACACATCTCCCCCACACGCCTCCCAGTTAGTTTTCTCACCCAGCAGCTTCCCCAGCACAGCCTGCTCCACCATGAAGCAAGGATCCTCAAGCCATCCAGCTCCCCCTTTGCTCTGCCCTTCCTCTATATCCCCCCCTTATCACCCAGGTATCTGCCCCCAGCTCCCCAGCACACTCCATGCTGGCTCCTAAGCAGGAGCCTTATCTGTGGGATAAATTATTTCCCCCTTATAAACGTGTAAAGCCAGGAGTACCTGGCATGCACCTTCCCCCTCCTTCCCCTCTTTGGTGTCTGCAGCGTTATCATTTGGTATAAAACTGCCAAATTGCAATAACCCACGTTATTAGGTTGGTTTTTTTTTCCACACAAAAAAAGGTAAGGTATTTAGAGCATGTCCGCAGGAAAAGCTTAAGGCAGCAAAAATTCTTAAGTCTTAATGCTACGGGACAAGGCTGAAGAAAAGCCCAGGGAAAAGAATGTGTTTTAGTGGTGTTATATAGAATCAATTAGCATCCTTACATCTACTCAAAACATAAACTCTAATTTGCAGTGATTCTTTGAAACCTCAGCCAGAGAAAACAACATGGGGAAAAAAATAATCAATAGACAAAGAAACATTTCACTTTTAATTTTTACAAAGCATCCAAATGCATTAACCTATAGGATAAACACATTGCAAGTAGCTGAAGTAGCTGAAAAGACAGCTGGCACACAAAAAACTACAGAAACTTGTATTATTTTGCTTTCTGAGCAAAGTGGGAAGGGATATAACTGTTGAAAATCTTATATTTTATTTATCTGTCAAATCTACTTTTAAACTATTGATCGTGTCCTAAAATGTCTCAACATAAAATATATCTAGCAGTAACAGAACAAATACAGGAAAAATGTTATAAAAATAAGTAATTTTGTGTTAATGGCATTTTATAACATATTCTACACTATCAAGAGCATTTTTGCATACTAAGAGTCCAACAGAAATTCAATTATTTTGTTAAGTGACTTGTTAATCTGGCAATAGCCAAGTTCTTTATTTGCCTAAAGACAAGGACAAAGGAGCATTGATTGGATCAGCGCAATCTATTCTCCTTTTATTTTTATGAAAGCTCCCTGTGAAGCACAACCACACCCAGACAAGGAAAGGAGAATTTAGTTTCTTAAGGCCTTATTTACATTGTAAATTTCAAGCTACACTTTGTTGTGATGTGCTGCACCAGTACTACTAAGAGTGGGAAGCTGGAGGGATGGAGCACACCTCACCACCGAGGAGAGGGTTTGGGAGACAGCTGAGATGATTCCAAAGCTCCTCGAAGGTCTCACCTCCACTGTCATGGATGTTCAACCTAGACCTTCTCTCGCTTTGACTCTGGCACTCCTCCAATTTTGGGGCAAGTAAATGGAGATTACTAAAATATCAGGAAAATATTTTCCTTTTCCTGTTTTTCTAGTGATCTGTATCAGCAATCCTGCAGCTCTCCTTTGGTCTTTAAAGGTGTCCCATCAAAATGTTGTCAACACCACCACACATCTAGTGTCCACACTTTAACGAGGACATCTTAAGATGTGCATAGCTATGGTTATATCAGACCTCCAGAACATTCTGATATTAATTTATGTATTTTAGGTAAAGGCATAGATACACTTGAAGGTCATTTTGGACTAAGGTAAATTATGAAACTTAAACCATGACAAGTACCAAGAAATATTTAGAATTTTAGGTGCTATCCCTCCAGAATAAGGCAGCTTTTTTCAAGTTTGGATGAGCTAAAGCAGAGGATGCTTATTTCAGAAGAACAGTGTGACTATAGGGAGTTATTCTAAAATAGATGCTCTGGTTAATTTTCCCATGCAGACAACTACTTTTTAAATGCATTTGTAGGCAGAAGCTGTGAGATGACTGTGACCACATCAACACATCAGCTCAATTTCACTTTCATCTTTTGACGTCATGGAACTACATTGAGAGGTTGAATTTTTATTACAACATTCATCATAAATCAACGTTTATATCCGGACATGAACACAACTGTTTTTAGCAAAACTGTTCCAATTTAACTAAGATTTTTAAAAAGAGTTTGACTGTGTTAGGCAAAGGACAAACTTAAAGAGAGCTCAAACAGGAAGCTCAGCTCTAAAAATAGAAATGGTTCTACTTCCAAAATGGCAAGTCAGCGGACATGCTAAATATAGGCAAGGGAGTGTTATAATATTTCATTTTTATTTCTAAGAGCCAAAAAAAAAGCATAGAGGGAGCATCAAATAACTTCTTTTTATTTATTTTATTGCACAGAAGCCCTAATCACTGATGGAGGCTCACTCACCAGGCACTCTTCTAATGCACAGCTCCCCAGTGGAAATTCACTCCAGAGGTAGAAACCTACATCCATCATGTTTTACCCAGCACTGGTTAGTGCTGAGAGCTAAACCACCATTAAAAAAAAAAGAAAAGGAAGAAAAATATATCTTCTCTCCCTCTGCAAGGGAGGAAGGCAGTGAGTTTTCTGCCAGTTCAACTTTCTGAACCACCTCACTTCAAGGCCAAAGCCCATGCCAGCACACAGGAAGGGGACAGGAGATCAATGCCAGGAGCAGGGAGAGAAGGAAGAGAATGAGCCGAACGCCAATTTAGACTTGCTTAATTGGTATGGCAAAACCCCAAGTTGTTAGATACACTGGGTAGCACAAAGAATAGAGACACTATACCAGGGCACATAATAGGCAGCAATAGTCAAAACCAGATGCCAGTTTAGATGACAAAATGATGGTCTGGCACCAGAGGACAGTTCTGGAATTAGAGGGACAAGTTTCTCTTTCCAGTCTATAAGGAACACTGGGTAAGTTTTAACCTCTCTCTGCCCCAGGTCCTGGTTTCATGATACAAACTGTTCACCACTACTCCAGAAACTGATGAAGCTTAAATAATTTTTTTAAGCGGGGTCAGCTCCCTGCCTCCTTCACAGCACAGTTCCACAAACATCAGGGCAAGGGATGTGCACCAAGCATCAGCACTGGCAGCCTCTGTGGGAAATCACACGGTGACACCAAGCCATAGCCCCGAGGTCACCCTCTGATACTACAGACTGGAGCTTTTCTTCTTCCATAATAAGCTATTTAAGAGGCACAAATCCAGTGTGTGTTAAACGAAGCAATGTCCTCTGAAAGTCTGCAATGTGCCACTTTAATAGAGAGATTTCTACTTTATATCTGCACTGCTGCACCGTAGTATTGGTAGATGCCAAAGTCCCAAAGGGTTGCTTCAGAGCTGCTACAAACCACTTCATTTTTCGACAAATTAGGTAGAGCCTTCAGACTGCAGGAAAATCACTAATGTAACCTTCACTTGAAAAAAAAAAAAAATCCATTCAGAAACTCTGAAGTCTAGTTTCTAATTTTAATTCTGCCCAGGAGAAAATGCAGCACAGCTCCACAACTTCATAATCCTTCCTAGACTTGAGTAAACAGGGAGCAGAGACAGGAACTGTTCAGAAATCATTGCAGTACATTGTCTGATCAACACAGACAACTGCTGGTGTCCCACAAAGAACTAATAGATCCCACGATAAACAAACAAAAACCCACCTGTCAAGTCCTACTAGTCCTGCTTATAGCAAAGTAAGTCGATCTCTGTCATTATTGGCTCAGGGTTGGTAAGAGTATCCTAATAGGACTTGCTCAAGTCTGGAAGGATTTATCTGTACTTCCTCACAAGCTACTATGAGATTAGGGAGGAAAATGAGTTCTGCACAGTACAGTACATCCCAGAAAGAAAACAGGAGAGGTCGCTCAAGGGAAAAGAAAGAAAAAAAGACAAAGAAAAAAGGATGAGTCAGTAAGTCTTCAGTGCTGTACTTGGAAAAGAGAGACCTGCTAGACAGAATTGGAAGGAACTGCCTCAGTAAAACTGCACTTTTTTTTGGCATTGTCCAGATGTTTCCTCTTCGTAGTTCTCACATCTAAAAAGAAATGCAACAGCTAGAAGTCTGGTCAGCTCACACCAACAGTACAACATTCAAGCTCAGCCTCATCCTGCAAGGAGCCATCCTTGTCTCCTGCCTTCAAAGCACTCTAGGATCCCCCTGCTCCTCTCTGCTTTTGGAGAGGTGCACCCCCTCTTGTGGGTCTGAGTCCCTGAATGAATTTAGGGTGTGACTTGCAGAATCCAGAGACTGAGGTACCCTCAAGTCTGAATCTTCACAGGCTGAAAAATGTGTTTGCAAGCTGTTTTTTACAAAACTTCACAGACATTGGTCTTCCAAACCATGAGAACAATGAGGATGCTTTCATTAATTCCGTTTAGGTTAATACTTCCAACAATCCCACTTACATGAAAAAGAAAAAGCCGGACCCAGAGAGCAAGCCAGGCCCAGATCACACCATGGGGCACAAAAACCCCCACGAGGACCAAGAGGAGAAATCTTACAATGAATGGAAACATTCCATATGAATACCTCCCCTCCCACAAGACCAGTGTTGACTCCTCTCCCTTAGAAAAGCCTGGTCTACTGCACTGCAAAAAATGCATTATTTGAACACTAGTAACAGAGCAAAGACCTCACTGCTTCCTCCTTATCCCTCTGCACAAGATTCCTGGAGATAGAGCAGCTAATGACTCCTGACTCAGCTCTTCTGCTCTTCCAAACGTGGTACTCCCATTCACAGGACAAAACCCCGCACAGGGGGAGAACCATATGTCTTAATCAAGACTTAGATGCAAGTCTGAGGGCAGGCTTTTGCACTTCCTTTGAAGAGCCTGTTTAATTTTGGGAAGCACTCCTTCCAACAGTGTTTCTCTAATGAGCCTCCCTCCTAACTCCTCTCGGTCTCCAATTTCAGAACTTCCTTGAAACAAACGGAGCGTTGCTCTATAGAAAAAGCAACACTAGGTCCCTGTTCAGCAGAAATGATGGAAAGTTTTCTGAACTGCAGTGTGTGGCTGCTTTGTCCTTCTTTTGTATCTACATGGCTAATTTTCTTTCACGGGATGGAGAACTGTACCTTGATTAAGACAAAATTTCCCCTACTTGCCCGCAGACCACACTACGAGCCTCTCGACTGGCTTTGTAGTTTGATGTGAACTCAACCATGATACGATTTTCAGAGCAGATCAATTTGAGAGGGGGAGCAAACACGTGGGAGGAATGAACCAAAAAAAATCACTCAGAAGTAGTTACTCAGAGACAGTTATCTGCCTTGCTTTTAGCTTTTTTGGAAAAGCTACTAACAAAAAGCTGAACACATTTGCACAGCCAACTCGGGAGCTATTGTGCTAATGCACCAGAAGAAATGTATGCTAATATAAAAGAAATGTTTTACATGGTCTCTGCCCTCCCTCCTGCCTTTACCCACCTGATCTGCAGCCACCACCACCACAATTTTCTCTTCTTTGGAACACCACTCATGATTCTTGATTCAGTTCTTGAATGAAATTTATACATATGTATATATATACATCTACCAACGTGTGTACAGTTTTTAATATATGCATAAAACAGATTTTATAAGCCCAGAATAATTATGACCTATATTGTTTGCATCTCTTGCCATTCCCCTTTCATTATCACCTGCTTTCAGAAGCATGGATTAGGGGGGTTCTTGTCCTTCTGTGAAATACCTGGCATGTATATTCTCATTTTAGTGGAGTTCCTGGCACCTATAGCAGCAGAACAAAACTGGCTAGATGAAAGATACAGAGCCTCACATAGCTTATGGCTGCTACATACACTCGATGGACAGCAATCCTTTCTGTCCCAATTGAATATAAATTATTTAAATGAGTCTGCTTACATTAACTCATTAGGGAATTTGTTCCACCCCATCGCAGTCCCCTGCACGGAAGAGACCATGGCTTGCCATGTCCAGTACATCACTTACAGTTTACAGGAAAACAAGAAACTGAGAGTCCCCAAATTCTGTTTCCAGCACCGCACTGAACAGGCACCTGAGCAGATCATGTCACCTTTCAGCCCAGTTTCCACCTGGGAGAAGGCAGCCACACTATTTACTGTGCCCCATTACACTGTGGAATTGCAGTTACTCCTACAATGAGCAAAATGTTGTGATGTCAAACTTCAGAAAACTTGCTTAGCTCTCTCCCCTGTGAAAAAAATAACAGCCAGCAAAATACTCTTCTTCTCCTGATGTTAAAGACAGCTCAGTTGTTCACTCTAGTGTGGTATGATGAAGTCCTTAACATCTTACCCACTTCGTGAATAAACCATGAGCAGATGTATGACGGAGCACAGCATTTCCTCCAGAACCAGTACTTGCCAGCAGCAGCAGGAGAGAAGGCTGACATGCACTTGCAGAGCCAAAAGCCCCTATTTATAGGGCTTTTCCCTTGCAAACATCTGGGTTTTAATGATGTAATTTATCCTATTATCTATCTCCACTGACACCATGATTATAAACTCCTAGTTGAGGCACAGACCTTCACACATATTTCTTTAAACACTCAATTTGCAACTGAATTTTTTGGCTCAGCTCCTGTTCTTTTGGTGTTTCTAATGAGAAGGCAAAACCCAGCAATAATCGGGTATCTCTTCAGCTACTCCCAGCACAAAAAGCAACAGGATACATACAGCCTTGGTTTTCCTTTCACCCTTTGTCTTGGAGATCAAAGCCTGCTGCCAGGTCTTTAAAGATTTGACAGAATCACAAAAATCAAATATCGAAATGATATATTAGGTCCCATCTTGTGCATCATCTCCTTGGGCCAGATGAAGATTGCTCTCTGCAACAGTTCTCGGAGCTTTGTCATGTTTGCTTTTTACTGCCATATCTCAATGCACAAATTTTATCCCAATTAAAAGCTTTGCTGCTTTCAACTTTACTTGGATTCTTTATACAAGATGAAAACACCAAAGCCTTTCAACGCAGTCTGTGAACACAGCAATAAATGAAGGGAACCAAACATTTTCTATCCATGTAAGCATTTTGGCCCAGTCCAGTCTACAGCGTCAGATTTTAATAGCAAAATACATGACTGATGATACATTCTTCACTGCTCCTACACTTATTTTTTTTTTTTCAAATCTATAAATAAACCCTTTAGTTAAATAAAATCAATCAGTGAGTTTACGTCAGTTGTTGGACCACCCCATGAATAGCATAAGTCCTGTACTTGCACTGTTCCCACTGATACAATGCCCGGCTGGGCACGGTGAATTCCATACAACAATGCTGCTGATCCTACAGAAGTGACCGCTGTGGTCACAACTTTAACCTCTTCAGCCCAGGGATCACAATAACTGAAAGTCTCTTTTCTTCCTTACAATCCTCAGCGTGTTTTGAAATCGCCCCTTTTGCCACTAGCAGGGATTGCAAGCTGGACTTTGAGGGTGTAAGCACAGCCTGGCACACAAAGCCACACCAGCCCATAGAGAAATGAAGTGAAGCACATTATGGACCCAGCAGCACCACTTAGGTTTATTCAGTGGTTTATTTAGGGAAAGATTGTAAAAGCTGGGACTCAATGGCGACAGACTGCCAGCCTGTGGCAAGGAAACTGAGGAGAGGTCAGCTAAAGATAAAAAATAAAAGCAAATAGATGCAGACTAACTGTTGCTGTTCAGGTACAGACACCACGCTTGTCCAGGGTCTCCACACCTTCCCAGGGAGTTCCTGGGCATACAGTGACAACCCAGGAAGACAAAAGCAGTGCAGACATCAATTACAAGTCAAAGGGCGAGACACTGCAGATGCCACAGAAAAGCAGATACTCTTTTAAATTCAATCAGTGCTGACCCAAGCAAACCACTAAAAAAAAAAAAGTAATCAAAGAGAAAGGGGCTCAGACTGATGCACACATCCATGTATGCTTCCTCTTTCTCTCTCCTTTATGTGTTTCAGAGCTTCCCAAACTACTCAGTGCTCCCTTCTTCAGATTGTATGATGTCCGTGAAGAATAATATAAAGACAAAAATCAAACTAATTAAACAATGGAATGCTTTGGCTTTCTGACATCAAAGACTAAAGCAAATGATTGCATTCAGTCCTTGGATTGAAGAGCACCAAAGACTAGAGATGGGCAATAGCAACCACAGAAGCCCTGGCTTTCAAGCAGCTTGCACAGCAAGGTAGTTACCTTTCTCCTTGCTCGGTCCTAGGTTAACCTTGGCAAGTGTATTTCATTTATTCTTTAGCATAATTAGCATAAAGCATTCACACAGGTAAGTATTTTTGGAGATTCAAGGAGATACGTATGGGGAAAATACGCTTTTTCTTTTCTGCCCATCTGTGACACACCTCTCCATGCTGTGGCCCCAAAGCACTGGTGGAAGAAGCCAAAAGAAGCAGCCTGGAAAATATAAATTATACTTGAGTACCCTGGAGATGCACTGTTTACTGTCAGGAAGACTGAATGTAGTTAGAGAGAAAAAAAAGAAATGGACAAAGGGGATAAGTTCTCTGAACTTCCAGAAGCCCTGAAAACATGAGAGTAGGAGAACATAAATAAAAAAATAATAAAAAAAAAGAAGACATGATCCAAGATACTATGCAAATCTAAAGGCAAAAAGTTTTGGAATAAAACCAAGCCCCAGTACTTACTACCTACCGCTGTGCACTTGGTTTTTAAGTAGTCCATATGCACATACTAATTGAACCATCAATACACCAGCAGGGCAGCCAAGAGTGAAAAATAAGGAGCCAGCAGAAATAACACTCATCAAACCTTTAGTGCAGATGAGGCAGATGTTTAAGGAGATGTTAAGAGGGCCAATGACCCTCTTAATCAAATTTTAAATCAACTTACGAAGAGACGACAGTGACATCCTATCCTTCAGAACTAGCAATCAAATCTACCTTAGACAATGAAATTACAAAGCCTAATAGTTATTAAATTACAACAGAGGTTTTTTTTCTTTCAAGAGTTGTCTCAAGTTCCTAGGCAGGCCAGTAATTCCTCTCTTCTTCTCCATTTGTGTTTTTGGCTCTCAGCCATTTCAGACATCAGACAAATTCCAACTGCTGAATTTAATCCACTGGCTTGGGTTTAAAAATTATCCAGAATATTCTTTTGTACAGAAGTAGGGGTCTGGTAATAACCATTTTCCAACTGTGCAAGTGTTTGTTCTTTAAAGTAAAGCAACTGTACGGGAAGAGTGTTTCATTCACACTTATTACACATAGATGCACATCATGCATGATAATGGGCAGGTCATAAACATCACCAAACTAAATCACAGCTGGTATCACAGCATTTTTTAAACAATGAAAATAAAACAAAACAAAAAGATGCAACAAGTAATGGCAATGTTTCTTTCGAAGTCTGGCAATATACTAAAATAAAATAGACACCTAAGCCCAAGTAAACCCAAACAACAATCAAAATTGTCAATTGTCATTATTTTCTTGTCACTTACAGGTACCCAAACATAGAGATAATACAACAGCCACATTAGAAACAGAAAGTAAGATTTCAGAATGATTTGAGACCAAAGGCTCTGTAGCTTCCTACGGAATGTATATGCTTTGGAAAAACTCAGCCCCATCTCTTTAAAATGCTCTATAACAAATGTGGTTCCCCTGACTTGAAGAAAAGAGAACAAATGCCAGGTTTAAGTAGCGTCAGCATACTATAATGACAAGCACTTAAACAAAAAACAAGTTTACACAGAAGACAACGTTTTTCAAGCTATGTTCTCTCTCTATCAATTCCCACACACGCTCAGATGCACGGAGTTATGATGATTCCATTTCACATTCACAAAACATCATTTCCCTCCCAGGTTCAGCAAGATGTTGAGTAAGTTTTGAAAACATGGTGCTTCAGAAATGCAGATACCTGGAGGTTCAGGCAAGATCTGAGGAATCTGCTAAAGGATGCAGGGCCAACCACAGGAAATATTAATAAAAAAATAAATTTCATCAGCTTCCTTTGAACATCAGATTGTGAATGTAACACATATTAAGCTAAAACTAGAAAAAAAATATCAGCAATGATAATACAATAAGAAAATTGCTCACCAGTGTTTCCTAAAGTCATTAGTAGATAATTTAAGAAACTTGGCACAGAGACAGGAATTGTCCCCATGTGCTCTCAGTGTCAATGTGGCCATTAGATATAGCACAAATTCCACAGTGACAGAAGTGATTTCCCATAAGCACCGTGATTTTTCAGGTATAATTTCCAATCCATTTCCCAAATATTTTAGATCTTTTGAATCAAAGTTTCCACCTGTGATGCCAGAACTCATCAACTGTATTAAAAAAAGACAGCAGGTGACAATGTTCTTTACCAAATTAGGGGTTCAGCACAATGCCTCCAAAGGGAGTTTGTCCAAACACAATAAAAAAAGAGCCATGACGTGCAGTATCCCACCTACAGCATAGACACGGATTGCTGAACCAGCTGTGAGAAACAGCACACTCTTAAATGAATCTCAAAGTTAATTACGATTGTTATTTCTGCTCCATTGTTTTATAGATCTAATTTTATTTATAAATATCCTCTGGCTTTACTGGCCATGTACACAGGAATCTCCGCCCCCTAATACTTCAAGGGCCATCAATCTTGAGGAAACGCAACTCCCACACTTCGACTGTTATACAGGAAAAACAATGTTGTTATGCAACACTGTGCCGTTCCAAAACAGCTCAAAGTCAGACCCTCAACTTCAGCAGTTTCAGAGACTGAAATGGCAGTTTATCAGCTACGGAACAAATTCACAGAAAATTGCAAACAGGGTCCCAATAACAACAAGGTTTATGCACGAGGCTCCTCTGCAGCAAAAAGAGGTATTTGTAACCACAAATGTGCACATGCAGGTATTTAGGATAGCCACAAGATTTAGGATTTTTATAATATTATTTCCTAATTTAGCCACAGATTGACCAACAGAAATGCTACCAAATAGCACTTCCCTCACCATTTCTCTAACATTTTCTGCCAAAGTGGTTTGTTTGGTTATTGCTTTTTTTTTTCCCCTCTAAGAAGTTAAAATGGTCATAAATTAAGCAACATTGCCAAGTTTTGTTTGTGAAGGAAGGTTACCAGAGATAACCCCTCTCTCACAGATAACCCCAAGTGAACAGATTTGAAGCACAAGTTCCTTTCCCTGTTTTTCTTAACTAAGTCTTTTCCAGACTTGATATTCCCATTGATAATCAAACTCAAGAGCAATTTTCAAAAATCCTTCTTTCAGCACGCAGCAATTTGGGCTAATTTAAAAGATTGACTCCTGCCACAACACAGGTAAATAAAAGCAGTAAATTCTAAATAGCAAGAATGCAGTTAAACGTCTCCATGAAGGCCTGCAGCCAACACATCTGAAGCTGAGCTAGCTCTGCAGTGACAACTTCAGAGTGCAGTATCACTATTCAGTAACAATTTCAGATAAATGTTAAATAACACATCCATCTTCAGTAAAAGCAGGTCTCAAAGAAACATACAGAATAATCTCCTACTCAAAATGTAGCTTTTCTTAGCATTAAAAATAGTTCTTTTGCAAAAAAAATGCCAGGAAACATTTGATGATCACAGGCACCACTTCTCTGGTTTGTGTCTTATCACTAAGGCAGGCAGTTTGGAAAGCTTTGTGCTCAGTCTCTCTTAGCAACCTTTCCTCAAAGCACTGACCTGGCCTGACACTGATAAAGATTGCGGGGAAAGCACAGGCAAAAGGTGATATGGCTCCAATCGTACCTTTTACGAACAGATGCACTACAACAGATTAAAAAAAATAACCAGGAACTCGATCAATAGAGCTGCTGCTTTCCAGGATCACAAAAGTGTATGTAGGACACCTGTTAAGAGCAAAAGCATTCATTCTCTTTCAAATGGCCAATTATCCAGCATGAGATCAGAGTCCGGTCAGCACGACTACTAATTAGGGTTCTCCCAGCCTTTTTAATTTACAAATTGCTTCTCTGTGCCTTCTCCCAGATTCTGAGAGTTATCACAAATGTCTACAAACACAACTGGACAAGTATTTCAAAGCAATTCTGTTCTGTATAGGCTTAATCCAATGCATTCAAAATAACTTACCCACTAATAGCTTCACATCTCTGACGGTGAAATCCGGGTCAGGCATTCTATAATTAGCAAAGAAAGCAACGTTAAATACCATCAAGATAAGTATGGGTACACTTTCGTTACCATAATAAAAGAGAAATAAATGTATAGTGCTCTTTGTCCATAATGCAGTAGGGGGAATCAAGCAAGGCCTCTCTGAAGTGTGGACAGTGCAAGTTTTAATGACATACGTAACATCTTTGCCTTGGCCAGTGTACAAAAGTTTCTCTACTCCTAATGAAAGAGGAGAAGAGGTGTCTTTTCAAGCACTCTCTAGCACTGGAGTGGGAGGGAAGGCAGGGGTTGGGGGTGATTTCAATAAAATCCTAAACCTTTATAGCTGCTAAGCAATCTGCAATGGTTTGCAACTGGTGGAAGCCCCACGTTTATTCCCTGAGGTGAGCATTATCACATTGGGCAGTGGATACAAACGGAGACACAGAGCAGTAAAACAATATGTTCAAAGTCACAGCATCATAGGTTGGATTCACTGCTTGGAAATAAAATATAAAAATTAAAGAGCTTTTGTTTTAATGACTATTCCAAATCTCCTTGTCTGGCAGAAGACAACCTGGCTGTATTGTTGGGTAGGGAAATTGTTGTTCAATTCAATTTGGTCTAATTGAGAGCTAAATTAAATAGCAGCATAATTGGTTCACCAACATCAATGCATTTATAAGATCACTTCTAACACAGGCAATGGTTTAGAGTTTAATGTAATTAGAGAATAGCCCAGTACATCAAGTGAGTGAGATTTATGTGTCAGGAGAGAGTAAAATTCTCAAACATATAGACTGGATGGGAAAAGAAAACAAAAACAGTAGTGGGGTTTTTCAGTTGCTTGACTTCATCTTAATGACAGTTTCACACTTCACATCATACAAAAACTAAGGAATTGTAAGGAAAACAGCCCAGTGGGACCTGCCAGCTAGATGCTCTGTCCCTCTTGTACTACCATGGGTGGAAGACAAGCAATTTGCTTCTCGTCATAAAGGACTTCGGACATAATTCAGTTTGAAATCAGAACTATTCAGCCTGTAGGCAAACTTTTAGAGCAATAGTTTTTACTGTTAAGAAAACGCTGAAAGGTAAAGTTAAAAAATGCAGTTACTGTCATGCATACATCTTAAGAGCTATTTGTCAAATTCTATTTGTCCACTTTCTTTTACCCTTATCACCTTCCTCTGGTGGGATGTGGAGGCTGGACAGTATCTTTTGTTAGTTTTCCGCCAACCCTCACATCTTTGCATTTAGCTGTGAGGGCCCCACAGCTTTGGAATTCACTCCCTCGTTGGAATGAAACAGCCTGAATCTACTGACCTTCAGGGTTCATTCAGAACACATCTTTTTATCCAAGCACTAGAAAGTCAGAAGTAGGGGAAAGAGGAACTATTTGTGGGCAACAGGAACATGCAAGGGTTGTCTTCGAGTGCCACAGCTTGCCTGTATTTTGTCAGACATGTAGGACAATCACATGGGCAATCTTTTTTCACATTTGTATAAATCAAAATAAAAATCAACAACCAAGATAGGGAACAACCCTAACCCAGATGCATACACACAAATCCACTCTGAGAGCTCCAGCAAGCAGCTGACAATAAACGTTACTCAAACTGGAAGAATACACTCCTCCCTAACAATAAAATTGCATGTTTAGCTCTTTGGAGAGCACACCTGGCATATCCTTAGGTTTTTTATTCTCTGCAATCTCAGCATGTATCACACATTAAAGAAAGACTGCACTGAGGGAAGAATTTCAGGCTTTAACACAGCAAGTTTCAAGTACATCAACGTATTTTGTGTCTGGGTTCCCTTGGGAGGTCCAGCTTTAATTCAAACTCATTCTGCTGGCTGCTGATACTGTGAAAGACCTTCATCTCCAGGCCCACCCAGTGTAACTGCCACACTCCTTCTTACCACTTAGGGCTTGTTGGCTGCAGCACTATGATGCCAAAAAACCCTCAAACCTGTTTATTGTTTTTTAATGTCACCAGTCTATACTAATCAGTAAGCACTGGTTCATCTGGTTTTCTGCATATAAATCCAGAATACCAACAATGCAAGAACAGAGCACAGATAATTTTTTTTCCTCACTGTCATGCAATTTTCAGGCAAATGATAAAAACACTGAGGTAAAAACACTATGAATGTTTCCAAAGCTTTCATGTATCATAAAAAATAGGTGAAGAACAGTATAGTGGGGTGACTTAACACCAAGATATGACTGACTACATCTGAGATTTTCAGCATTCTGTTATATGTAAATCATGTTGCCTCAGACAGAAAAGGAATGTAAACACCTTAGTGTGCACTGGTGCAAACTAGTAAACATTTAAAGGTTTGTTAGAGAAGTCTCCTATTCAGGTCCTAAGGAGGATTAGCTCTGGCTAATATACATGTCTGATTAACCCCAACACAATGCAAGATGACCACTATCCAGGTAAGAGGTGGTATCTTTCCAAACAGCATTCTCTCTCCAAGTTATAATCTTGGAAACATCCAAACAACCCTGCAAGAAAACCAGCTCCTCTTCTGCTAAGAGATCACAGGTAGACTTTCCTGCACCTAGCTATACAAGCAACAGCTTGTGATGGTCAGATATATACAGGAAAGCAATTTTCAAAGTTTCATTATCATAATTTTTCCTCATTCATCTCATTCCTTGCCATTTCGGAGTATCTCCAAGCACAGAAACCAAACTGTTCAGCTCTGCTTTGTACATCTGCCAGGCACAGACATGCAAGCTGACTGCTTAACACCAAACAGAAGTGGAAGCACGTATCATCAGTTATTCAAAATGTCAGAAGTCATTTTATAGACCACTGTGTCTCAAAAGTCACCCTACATTTATGCAAATCACCTAATCTACCATATCATGATACACGGGGCTTCCTCTGGACAAGTGCCACACCAGACCCAGTACAACATAATTTCCTCCAGAGTCTGAAGTGGAAAGTAAGGTTCCCAAGTTTCATCAGCAAATGACTCAGATCCAAAGGCAAACTGTCCAGTCTTGCTCTGGTGACAGAAGACAGCAGACTATGCCACTCGTTATTTCAAGCAGTAAATATCAGGATGATGAGATTAAAGGCCCTGAACATTTTGGATCAGTTAGGCAGGTGTCAATACTATGGTTATCTTGCTGGAGTACAACACACAGAGCATTTATGTATCTCCACATCTACAAAACTCATATACTGCATGCCAGCTACTTTTGATAGATACATCTAAGAAGAGTAAATGTAAATAAAATTAAATCATGTTATCCTGCAGAGTGCCAAACAGGAAAGTTTGCTCATGCATTTCACTTCTATCATCTAAAACATACATAAATCACGTTTTCAACCTTCTCTCACTCTAGTGACATTTATGCCCAAGTGTGTACAATTTCTTTATAACATCATTTAAATAAGACATGCTCATTTAAATAAAAAATATTAGTGTTGAATGTCCTATAAGAGACTACTGATCTGCAAATTCCTGTATTTTAATCCCCCAGAGCAGCCAGCATTCAACAATTCAGAAGAAAATTGAAATATAAAAACAATTCACTCAACTAACTGTGAAATGGAATATTCAATTGATTCCGTGTAGGAACCATCCAAAGCACACATATCAAATAAAATTTGCTCTTACTCTTGTCAGCATGCTAATTCATCAAAAACATCCTAAAAAAAAAACCAACAAACCCAACTTTGGTATTTTTACTCTCTTTTCCTCTGGCAGTGAATTCCAACTAGAGGAAGAACAAGATGTGCGGACGGTTCCCAAAAGGGACAAAGGGAAACAGCGCTAGAAAGGAGGAAAGATGTTCAGAACAGTGTTAGAATGAAACCTCAGCCAGCAGGAAACCAAAAAGCTGGCTGGTCCAGCCTGGCTGCTGAGAGTGTTTTAAGCTCATAACAGCAAACTGAAACACATATTTCTCCTTCACTATCCAAAGCATTAGCACATGGCAGAGAGCTGGGTGACTCCAAAACTCTTGCTGTGGATTAGCATTCACTCCTCTTCCACTTCTTAGCAATCCAATCCAGATGAATTATCCATAACTGCAAACTCCAACTGAAAATGAAGGCATGCAGCATTTGGTCCTGTAACTTCTTCACTTGTGATGCACGTTCAAAAAAACCCTGCTATTTATTTTACTGCTTTGATAACACTGACAAAGAAAGGTAACTTATTCTCAATGGTCTTGAGGTGTGGTTATCTATCCGTGGATTCATGCTGTTTATGTAAGCATACACATAAGCATTTGAGGCCAGGTCTTTTTTCTTTTTTTTTTGCCTCAGGAAAGTACAGAAGTACACGTAGAACTTGGCCTGTCTGTACACACCGCCATAGAAGGAAGAAAGACATGACCAAAGTCCTCCCTACTTCAAGATATCTTAAAAATTACTGGGGACTTCCAGGAAGAGGAATAGGAAGGCTGACTGCAAATGCATCTAAAAGTATCACATCTTGAAGAAAAACAAGCCAATGCATGACACACAAAAAACTAAACTGCACTCTTTACATGATCCCATGAGCTTGATGAGTCTCTGAACCTCTGGTTCAAGAAAGACCAAAGACCACTCTCCAAAGGCAGTATCACGTTAGGAAGCTGCAGAAAAAGCACCCAGCTAACTGAAAAAGGAAGAGTGCCTGGTGGGACACAGGAACACAAACCAGTGATGATGGTTTTGAATGTCTGAGGTTTGAATGTCGAAATGTCTAAGGTGAAAGTGCCTCATTACAGAATCCCAAATAATGAACTATTACAAAGATACTACATCTTGCAGTTACAGACACCAAGAAACAAGCTATATTTGTGATGATACTATAGTCATGTAATATATAAACTAAGATTAAGGAGGTCGGCTTCCACAGATGAAGTATAATTAAGCTATGAACATGGTCAACTCTTCTCTCCACCTCTCAGGTTTCCCTAGGAATGTTATATGGAAGGTTGTAGACTTCTGGAATATCAGAACAGATGTTTTTGTATCCCTTCTTCTGCACAAACTTGAAGGATCAATGCTTTCCACCAAACCTCATATTCTCTCAAATAATACAACAGAAAAATTTTTCTATGACACTAAACAGAAGCATAGAAAGAACTGTTTACAAACTCTAAGTGACCAGCCTTTCTCATTTAATAGCTAGGTTTTCTACCTATCTTCTAAAATGTTACAGAATACAGGCACATTTTCTTCAGAAAATTAGGATACAACCTGGGAAAGGCTTTGCACAAGACGGTATCTTAGTGTTTGTTTTATTTTTTCAACAAGTTGACTGTGCAGCCAGAACTAAGCAGAGAAATAGCTGGGCTTAATAACTGAAGAAAATAATATTCCAGTACAACCCAAAGGTATAACAAAATAAACATTACTCTAATTACCACTGAGTACCTATTAAGCACTTCTTGTTCACAGTTCAACAGAAAAAACTATCTTATTACAGCATGAGAAGTATCACAGCAGCCCCTATTCACTTATAGACAAACAACACACACTTATCAAATACCCTAAACATTATTTCCTCTCTTTCTTTCCTTAAATGATATCAGGGTGGTTTAATTCTTTTTAATTAATGGGGATTTTAATTAAAAAATGGGGACTCCTCGGTTCCTAAACTTAGAGGTGCTCCAGCTGAAACTAAGTAAAGCAATCATGCCTTCACAAACTTAATTTTCGGATTTCAGATATATTAGTGTTTGTAGTCCTAACTTCCAAAAGTATCAAGGAACATTTGTCTAGATTATGGATTATGTGTCTGATAAAGTATATAATTTTAACATTTCACTTAGCACCACTTTTACAAAGAAACTTGCAGGATTCACTTATTAAAATACCAAATCCTTTATGACTGGATATTAGCAAAATGCAGCCTCAAAGAGATTCTAATATTAATACATTTTAACTAGACATTATTAAATATTTACAAAGTGATAACATTCTGAAGAGATGCAATTATAATGGAAAATGACAGGCATCATTAGACATTCCACCTGTTACAGAAAACAATTGAGAAGTCAAAAATTGAAGGCAGGTTGCTCTGTCATGACAGCGGGGATTGGAAGCCAGAACCTTTGAATTTTATTCCTAACTTTCATCACTATTTTATTTTTGATTGTGTAGAACCACACTGTATGCACTTAACTTTTATAGACCTCATTATCTGCTTGTTTATAAGTGGAAAATAATCATTCCTCTTCTCAAGGGTGCTGACAGTCTTACTAATTGCAATACATTTTGAGATCATTAAAAGGAAATATCAGATACAAGTGGAAAGCATAATGGTTATTTTATAAAAGCATTTATTAATCATCAAGATTTAGTTGTAACTTACTTAATTCCCAGTCCATCCTTATTTCTGAAGATAAGAGGAACTCTGAGAGCTTCTCTCTGCACATACTCAAAAGTAAAATCTGTTTGAATAATGAAGAAAAAAAAAATCCACAATGAATTACAATGGCATTGGCACCTCACATTATGTTTTCTCAAAATGCTTCCTATTTCCCTTTTCTCACCAAAGAACTCCACTATCACTTAAAGAAAAATATAAAGAGAATGCATATTTTAGGTCCAAACCGGAAACCAAATGACAGACAATGCTCTCACAGCTGCTCTCTATTTTTCCTGTTCACTGATGCACATAAAACAGAATCCCGTCAGAGTTTGTCAATTAAGGTCTGGGTTGAAATACCCAGGCTGTAATGAAATACCAAATTAACAGTTAAAAGATAATCCTGACTAAATTACTGCGAATCAGCCTAGTACTTTAGGGGCGAATGTGTAGTTTAAATTGCATGTTTAAGTTAATATATTTTAAGCTATACATTTCTACTTAGAAAAAAGCATGTTTGCTTGTGAGCATTATCTGAGTAAAGCAGAAAGTCCTGATTCTGTGAACACGACGTTTCTTTTTATGTGAGGGTTACTGTTACTTTCAACACTTGAATTAATCAGAAACATAACTGCAGGAGCTGACAGACAGAAGTCTTACAGAGCTTCTGGCATTTAGGGAGACAGTGAAAAACGAAGAGGTTTTGTGTAGGAGCCACAGTGTAACACATAAGAAAACTGAAAATTAAACATGAGTTTGTTATGTTAACGCTGACCAGCATCCCCTTGTTGCTTCACTCTGAGGATTACACCGAACTGCCCTTTCCTGGGGATTTCTTTATGCAATGGGCTGATACAATAGCAGTGATTTGGGGATTAGGGAGAAAGTTACAAGGAGCGATTTGGGTGAGCCGTGTCTGCAAAACCCCATGCTCCATTTGGAGCCTTCTGCCAGAGAGAGGAGAGGAATTCCTGCAGTGGCCACGTACTGTTTCTATGGCTCTGCCATTCCCCATTTCTTACAGGAAAAAACCACTTGTACACAGCATCCGTAGAGCACCTTTAACTGGAAAACACTGACTCTTCAGCACTACGGAATACCCTACACGCTGCCAAGTCCTCTGTACCCTGGATGTGTTATATTCAGGAGCAGACAAGAAGGTTGGCTTCTCCAGGACGCAGCCAGCAATGAACATGCTTCCTGGAAGAGCATGAGAACCTCAGACTCGAGCTTGCACCGCTGCTGCTTCTCTGCTAGAAAAACCCCGGACTGAAAGAAATTGGGGAAGCCAAGGCTAAACTCCCATGCCTGCAGATGTATTTCCTTCTATTTTTATAATTTTTTCCTTGCTGTATTCAGTTAGTAATTATGACAAGTAGGGATATAATATTCCTTCTTAAAGTTACCAAATCAGAGCATGAAGATTACCCATTTCCAAAAACATTAAAATTATAGAAACTTCATTGCTAGTAGTGTCAAAATAAGCGTAATGAATATTCCAATTAACTAAAGCTACCAAATAAATATTTCTGTACTAGAGAAGTCTTCATTTCTCATAGGTATTCCCAATAAAACCACTCTGGCTTTAGGTAAACAAATAAATAAACCAGAGATACTTTTTTTAAGGACTCTCTCACCCAAGGCAGAAAGTCAACGAACATCAAGAAGAATATGGGTGGGAGAACATAGCCCAGCAGACAGGAGAACGAGTAGCTATGACCAACTGCAGTCAAGCCAAAAAATCACAGCATCTTACAGCATCTCAAGGAAAAAAAATACCAACCCACATTCCTAGGGGAAAAAAATAATAATAAAAAAAATCACAGAAGAGTCATAATTAAAAACTAAGGACACAGCAAATAAAAATAAATAAATATATCACTCAACCAATTCCATGCGAGCATAAAAGCTGACTTTTTTATTCTTCCTAACCACTGTCATTGTTCTGCCTCACTTCAACTCAACTGTTGCATTTATAGGGAAAAAATCCCAACCAATAGCAAAAATAAAACCAGAGCAAGTAGGAAGGCAGACCCTTTCTTCAAAACGTCCCAACAAAGCATTTAAATCCCTTGTGGGGTTTAACAAAGCAGACACAGACCACAACAAAATAACAAAAGACACTCATTTATTTTCAAGTTCCCTAGAAAGGAGAGAGCTACCCAAAGATTTTAGAGCTGCTGAGCTGGGGATTGTGCTATAGTTAGTGTGTAGCAATGGCAACAACTGGACATTCAGAAGTTGAGGCTGGAGTGCAATTATTTTCTGGAAAATTAATTAACATTTTCCAGCTAAAAAATAGGTGTTTGTGTTTTGTTTGGAGGAAGAGGGGTCAGGGTTGAGCTTATCTCCTAAACAAATACCTTCCTAAATAAGATAGGTATTTAATTTCTCCACCACATTAACTTTTCTAAAAGGAGCTTAAAATGCTCATGCAAAACTAAGCCTAGGGGAGAAAAGGAAATTTTCTAAACTAGATTAGTGGCTCCATAGTTATAGCCATTTCAGGAGGATTACAGCCAAAACTACTCCTTCCTGAGAGAGCCGGTTTAGACAGGGAGTCCTCAATGAGGCCGGGTTTTGGCGATAGCCATCTGGGATTCGGGATCCGTTTCAACAATGCTGCAGTAAATAAAGGTGACTTGCAAACCCACCCCCACACACCCCTCCAGCCCCGGCCC
>VXBW01005891.1:45444-76090 GCA_013400375.1 Thinocorus orbignyianus | reverse complement strand
GGGGGAGGCGGTGGGGCCGGGTGGGGTGTCTCGGTGGGCTGGCACCGGTGGGTCGGTTTTCTGTGGAGAGCTGTCACGCCGCAAGTTCATAGAATGGTAGAATGGTGAGAGTTGGAAGGGACCTTAAAGATCATCAAGTTACAAGCAGCCTTCACGGCTTTTTAGCTCCGCGGGAGTTGTTGCTCGCTGCTTTAATTTTTATTTTTTCCTGCGGAGGATGCTCGGCGTGCCAAAAACCACACTCGGCGGGACGCTGCTCCCGTTTGCTGCCGTAGGGAGCAGCGGACGGCGCTGGAAATGCGGAGCCTGGCGGGGTTTTGCCGGAGTTTGGATCCCCGCAGGCGGGGCGACCCGCTCTCCCGCTTCGCCCCCCGGTCCCGGCGGCTGCCGGGGCAGGTGTCGGGCCGGGGCTGTGCTTAGGTAAATTAGAACAAATAAGGACAAATAACGGGTTATAAGTTGGCGGTGATCCTCCGACCCGTTCCATCCCTTCGTGGTCACTCGCCGGTACAGTGTTGCTTTTGTTCAGCCAGCCTTGGGTGTTGCTTAGGTGGGGGTTTTGTGCATATTTTAGAAACTTTTATTTGTTCGGATGGGTTTATTTTGCTTTTACGTTTGATTATTGATCGTTATCCTAATAATCTCAAATGAAAGCTCCGTATAGATTAAAATATAGTAGTCTACAGGCTTCATCGCACGCCCCGTCCTCCATCCTGCTGAGCCGCTCACTCCGCGGTGAGCACCTCCGTCTGTCTTTGAAATGCTTCATAGCTGTGAGCGCTGAATTGTCCAGCTCTGACTTGGTTCGGTTTGATTTTTGCCCCGCTTTTTAACAGGGTGAGCGTTGTCACCCGTAAGGTACGTTCCCCTTGTTGTAATGAGAGGATGCTGTTGGACAGCCGTAGCAGCCGGTCTGCAGCAGCCTTCTGACGGTCAAATAAATGTCACTGTCCTTCCTTCAATGGCTAAAAACAGACTCCGGCTCTTGAGGGGTGGTGGTGGAGTGCTGTTCCTTTGACTGACAGGCGACTGTGTTAGTGCAGCGGCATTATTTGAGTTGGTTCTCCTTGGGTAACATGCATCAGGCTGGTAGCTCATACTGCTAATGAGTTTTCCTTATTGCACGCCTCTTCTCCCGTGTCACAGCGGTTTGTCGGGGTGGTTGATTGAGTCAGGCTTTTACAGTAAGAGAGAGAACATTGGAAAACCCCTGTAGCTTCTTGATTTTTACAGATTTTCATTTAAGGGAGGCTGCATCTCCATTAATAAAAATACTGTTATTTAAAAGTCGTACTTAATGTCTTTAATGTCTTTGGGTTTTCTCTAAATATAGCCTATGTGGAGTATAAAAATCCAGTGGGTGTATGAGGTGAGGCTGCTTCTGCCTTCTTGATTTTCTAGAGGAGTCGCAGGAGTTCAGTGTCCTGCAGCTGAAAACTGCTTTTGAATTGATATTGTTTAAGGTATTTCAGGAAAAAGCCACTTTGTTCTGATTACCAAAATATCTGGTAGCCAAGAATGTTACATGTGAGCATTCACATTTAATTTTCTGTAGGTTACTCTCTCAAAAAATTTCTACTTTTTTTTTTTTGTGTCTTCCCTGAATGAGCTCACGCTGGAAATCAACTTGTAGCCTCATTGCTTTTGCTGTGACAGATAGTTTTCTAGCTGAGACTTCTTCATCTATTTTCAGAAGAGCTGACTTAACTTTCCAGTATTTTTAGATTTCTTTTGAGTAATTTTGCTTATCTTTTAGAGTTGTCCTTTACAATTTCTGCGTGGAAAAGCAGGGCCTTCTTTCTGCTGTCATGCCTGTTTACAGCAGATTATTTGGCACCTGATATTTGAACAAAATGCCGCTGAAGTACAATCTAGTCTTGGATCTAAAGCTTTTAACAGCAATTAAGCGTTATTGTTCCCCTGTTTTCCCTATCCACACAAGAAAGAAAGAGCCTAAATGACCCATCCAGGACCGCCCAGCAAGTTGAGGAGAATTGTTAGGAGTGGAATGTGCTGTTTTCAATGCCAGTCCCGTTGATTTTTGCTCTTCAGTTAAACAGTACTTACCATCTAGTACGTGATAAGTTTATCCTCGCTCAACTGTTCCTTTATTTTGGACTTTTGTGTATAACTGCAGCCGGTTTTCAAAGTTTATTCCCTCAAGAATTGGTGGTTACGCATACCCCAGTTAAATGATGTGTGCCAAAGTCAAGAGATTGCCCGGGTCAGTGATATCTAGAGCACGAACTGCTCTGAGGTTTCAGCCTCAGAAGTGTTGTGCTTCCACGGAGAACGTAAATTAAAAACCTGTTTTGCAAATAGTTTTGTTTTAGAGCTACACATCGCGATTTGCCACTGTGTGTCAGCTCCAGGAAGAGTTGCAGTGTTTGGTGATCACAAGCTGGTATTAGGGCTAAGCTCCACAAGTAAACCTGAGCATTTACTTTGAGCAGGTTTCCGGTCATGCTGTCATCCAGAGCCGTGTCTCAGAGGAAATCTCTGAAGCTTATTATCTCACATTTAGTAAGCTTTTCCAATTTACAGGACCAGCAGGTAATATCAGCCCCCCAGGCTCGGTAAAGAAAGAAATTTTAGAATGTAAGGTATATGTAGTTGAAAGAATGGAGGATTCCTTCCATACACTAGTGGAGGCAGTGAGTATTTCTCACTTCTGTGTTATATTCCAGATACTGATGTATGATTTGGGTTTTTCCCCTCCATGAGTGGTTTTATCTGTTATTTTTCTTAATCTGGTTTATCTGAATGCTGGAAGTATTTTACAGATAGTGCTTGCAATATTGGATACAATCATCAACTACAGTAGCAGTTTCAGCAGCACTGGTGTACAGACAGACTGCTGGCAGGTTATTTTTGTTTTAACAATTAAGCTGACTTCCTCACACCATTTTCTCACCAGGGATTCATCACACAGTAGTACGATAATGTCACGATACCAGAGTCAAACTAGAAAACTCAGAGATCACCTTCTGTCCACCCGTTAACAGCCCTGAAAATACTTGAGCCTAAATTAAGGATTTAAATTATGTGGCCACTTAATTATGTGGTTGACTTAGTTATATTTGGTATTTGTTACCAAACAATTGCTTTTCTTGTAAATATCCCTAATGTTTCAGGCTGGCTAGGCTGTTGTCTAGATAGTAATACACATGCTTCAAATACTGAACATCACCAAAGAACTGTCAACTCCTGCTTTTGAAATATAGCCAGAACAGTCTCCTGAAGACAGCTTCAGTCATGTTTGGTAGCAGACTGACTGCACTGATAAATATTTATGAAACCGATTTCCATAATAACAGTTGATGCTGAAGCAATGCTAGGTAGGACTCAGACCCAGCTGCTGTCAGTGCTGTGCAGATGCTATAGAAGTTGTTTTAGCTCTATATGACTGGATTGTGGGTAGAATAACGTGCAACAGCTGCATTTTGTAACCTGCAGCACAGCCTTACAGGCCCAGTTTTATGGCTTCTGCCACCTTTTATATTGCGAGTTTAGCACAGTGCTCTGAAGAATCTTCCCCCGTATAAAAGGTTTCTTCTCTTTCAGTTGTGAAAGCAATGTTTTGTTGCTCCTTTGAGCATCTCTGTCTCAAGGTTATAGACCCGTAAAGCAGGCAGCTTGGAGTACTTAGGGCTCTAATGGATGCATAGTTTCTCTTCTACATAAAGCAAGTAATAAGATTGTTATTTGGACTTACCTTTTTTTTTTTTTTATTTCCGGTGACTGGTTCTGGCTCCCACAGTCTTTTTATGAGTTGTTTGTAGCTCTTAATGAATGGTGTAGACACTCTGAGAGCCTGGCTCTGCGCCGCTGTCTCTGGGAGTGAATAGTAGTACTTTCAGGAAAACAGAGACCAACCGACTCGGGAGTCGAGGAGACAGCCAGGGGAGTGCTTCTTTCCAGTGATGCCATGACGCCTGTCTCAGTCTTGACTTTCCTCTGTGGTCCTATGCAAAGACAAGCAAAGGATTAGAAGATGGAATTTGTTACTGAAATAACTTCATGATGTGAACCTCAAGACTTGGAGAAACCACTTCTATGTGTGTGGGGTTTTTTCCCCCCTGATAAGAGTAGTGTTTGCTGTGAAGAGTCACTTGAATCTGTAACAGTAAGGATAACTAGGTGTAGTCAAGGCTAGTGCTGGCTGCAAGAAATGAAGGTAAGAAAATAATTCTGCAGATAGGTGTTGATTCAAATATTTCAGTGATTGCTGTGTAATTTTTGCTTTGGTATGTGTTGGTCCAGTGGGGTTGAAGGTGTTGTAGCTCCGGTATGTTTCCCCAGGTAAGATTTACATCCTCCTGTCACTGTGTGGATGGACCTTCACAAAGTGCAACCATGATGTTTCATCAGCACAACTTTCTTTTAAGCTATTCCTGACATGCTAGACTCTAAAAAAAAAAAATGATCTTACTCAGTTTCCTATTTAGAAACAGTAGCTGTGGCCAGGGAAGAGGAGATGAGAACAGTCTTGCAAGGGTATACAGATAATTCTGGACTTGTGTTCATTAAGAGGTGTTTGGTGTTCTTAATAAGACTGATGTTTGAAGCAGACATTGTCTTTTCTGAAAGTGTTTTGCTTGTTACACTGTGTGAGGTGGCTAACTGCATGAGCAGTAGAGAGAGGAAGAATGGTATCATACCAAGAGCCAGCATTTCTCAAAGCAGTCCTTTTTCAGAATCAGTAGCCACTGCTGTAGAGAAAAGATGCAAGCCTGTGATTGAGTATCCGAGAGCTTTCTGACTCAGTTTGCTGCTGTTGCAGTGATAACACGTGATAACAAGGAGCAGTTACCTTTTCCTGTGCTGAAAGTCTTGCGTGTCAATACGATTTGCTGGGCGGGTCGCTCTTACGACAGTTCTTCCTTTCATTTTCCTTCTGACTGTTGTCTTCTGTGTTTTGTTCTCTCTGGGTACTTATTCCAGAAACTCCTATCTTAAAACAGGAATTGAATTTGAAGGTTGCATTATCCTGGAATTAAAACCAGCC
Source organism: Thinocorus orbignyianus (assembly GCA_013400375.1). Taxonomy (NCBI): domain Eukaryota; kingdom Metazoa; phylum Chordata; class Aves; order Ciconiiformes; family Thinocoridae; genus Thinocorus; species Thinocorus orbignyianus. Next base: position 71,082 of record VXBW01005891.1, on the reverse strand, counting down.
TAAGTAAAACCAACATACTGTCTGGTAGCATATAAAATTGGAGAATAATGCTTAAACTTGAAGTAATTAATTTCTGCCTTGCTGCTGTGGTAAAAAATGAACAAGTGACAAGCCAGGACAGTTGCTTACCCTGTATTTCCATAGCAATATAAACTTCATTTGCAGATAGGTATGCGATTGGTTCTACATATTAATTATTGCTGGTGAAAATGTCAAATTTCTTGCAATATTGTAGTATTTGGGTTGTCATGACTCTGAAATCCTGGATTGTTGGAAGCCTTAACATGGTTCTATGCCCAAATTCAGTTATCTTCTGAAAAAATCTGAATGCCACCCTCTTTAGGCTTGTAAGAACTCCAGTCCTGCATCTTAATGTCATGAGAGTCCTTTCATTTAGTCAAGAAGCTGTATTTCAGATTCATAGCTTTGTCAGAAGCTGTAGTAAATCTCTCAGTCATATCTGTAGGATGATCTGAAGTTAAAGTTAGCTCTTCTTTGAGCCAGGGATTAGACCAGATGACCTCTTGAGGTGTCTTCCAACTTGCGTTATTCTATGATTATGCAGCAGGGAAGGATGTTTGCAGCATGAAAGCTGCACAGCAGAAATCATGCGGCAAGTGTTCAAAGAAGCTTTGAAAGTGATGAAGGAGAAGGTGCTGAAATAAGTTGTATTGGATACTGTGTGGGTATCAGTGACTTACCCTGAGGGGCCCATCTTCTGACCCAGTGTAGAAACCTAAGAGAGGACACAGGGAAACATCCTCCTCTGTGGAACATCAGTGTGTACCTGTGAGTTTAGAGATTGCATCGATTTAGATCGTACCTGATGAGCTCACCAAGGCCCCCTTTTTGCAAGTTTTAACTTAGAGGAGTGGTTGTGCTCTGTGCATTTTGAAATTGCAGCATGAGCAAAGGAGAGAAGAACTTCTGATGCTTTTGCTTCACTGTTTGAAAACAGGCACGGGGCCTCATAATGAAAAATGAAGCTTTTTGTTTTAGGTGCCTGGCTCAGGCTTGGCCCAGGAAGTAAAGAACAGAGACTTGCAATTGAAAAGAGTTGGCAGTTCTTCTAGTCTTTAGTGAAAGGGTTCCCAAATTAGCTTCCTTGACAGTCTGGGGAGACAGAAAACATGAACTGATTTTTCACTTATGGGTCAAGCTGGAGTTACTCTGCCAGGCGCAAGCACAAGGAGGCTTTGCCATCCCCCCCTGGAGACTTTCCATCAAGTTCAGTAAGTTTTGAATCTTTCAGGCAGTCTGCATCCTACAATCTCCCAAAAGTCTCCATTTGAAGTGAGATACTGATATTAATCCTGAATGAAGGGGAAAGAGAAGTGTTGCCTTCCCCTCTCCTGCTGTCAGGGTCTCTGTGTCAGTTACAGCTGTAACTTAGTCCTTTTTCTCTTTGTTTATGGGTGTCTCTGTCCAGCTTCAGCAGAAATTTTCCTGTCCTCTCTGTGAACCCATGAAAAACTCTTCTGTCTTTTGTTTTTTACACGCATACTTTAGCTTCTATCACGTTTTGTCATTGATCAGTTTAAGAAAAACATCCAACTCCCTTTCTGGAGAACTTGTCTGTCTTGGAAGTATATGCTGAATGTTCAAAGTTGGGAGTCTCTTATGCACATCCTTTGGAGGGTTGAGCCTATAAAGCTGTGATCTGTTCAGTGTCAACAGAAGTCTTTTTTTCTAGCTCCTGTAGTCTCCCAAGCAGATAGATTGTGATGCCTTCTCTGAAAGTAGGTGGATATTGTCTTTCTTTTAGCATTTCTGTTATTTGTTTTGGTGTAAGATCTTTCCTGGCTAAGCAGTTGCTGCAGCTAGTACTCCTCCCTTGAGTTCCAGGTGTGGAGAGGAGGTTGTGTTGCTTTGTTGGCAGGGATAGCCAAGTAGGATGTAACCTCAAGTGTCATTCCCGATGCCAGGCTCCCTTGGTGTTTAGGATCAGGGCTGTGCTGGCTTGAAACTGCTGTGGGAGGGACTGATTTGGGAAAAGATGCTGAAACTGGCCCAGTTGTGTACCTCCTGTGGGATGTCCTGGTCTTTTTAGGAGTCTCCTCTGGGAGCTTGTCATCCCCGTGGTGCTTTGTGGTACATGGCCTCCCTCCAGCAGTTTTCAGCTGTGTGGAGATGTATGTGAGGCTCCAAGGTTAGGATAGCTGACTGCCCTGCTTCTGCCTTCTTCAGAGCTTGTTAGCATCCCAAACCAGGAATGATTGGTGGTGTGTATGGCTGCTTAGCTGCCAGCTGCTTTTGCACGTGTTAGAAGACTAATACTTAAGCTACCTGTTGAGTGATGTTAATGCTACCTGCAATTCTTAAAGAGTACACTTGGAATGACAGAAAGTAATTGCCTGGTATGGTTTGAGCTGAAGGAAATTACAGTCTTTTGCTCATGGGGTAAATAGTGAAAGGTGGTAACAGCCACAGGCTTGCTCGATTTCAGAAAATTCTTCTGAGGTGATTCGGGGCTTCCGTACACAGCGAGCTTCCTGTGCAAGGCAGGTCTGTGTCAATTTATTTGTCAGGCACGTAAACTGAAAATTTCATTGTTTGTGTGTCTCAGTCTTTCGTTTCAGCTATCCCATCAGTGTGTAATGGTTGTCAGTGCTCCTGGGATCACTCTTTTAGGGAAACACCCAGCAATGTTAAAATGAAGTTGTTTTTTACCCAGGAAAACTTGGCTGTCTTTTTTGGACATCTTTTGATCGTTGTCCCTGTGGTTCTGTCAGTGCTTATCTAGACACAGAGCTGTCTGTATATCTGAATTCTACTTAAATTAATCTGGTTTCTTGCAATACTTTGTTCTGATTTTGCACATAATTATAGCTAAGTCAGAAATTGGTACATTTAGATATAAGATTTAGCATTTCTTTTTAGCCCAGGCTAGGCTAAGAAGAGGAAGAAAAGATTTCTTCTTGATGCTGTGTTGAAATGGAAAGAGAACAGTAGCTCCAAAACAGTTGGTATGTTGGAATTAAGAGAGTCTGACTGAACTTCAAAATCAGATGCTTCATACCATTATTACACCGAGATGTTAATTAATTGAAACATAAATTGTGTTCAATATTTTACGAATGAAATGTCAGTTCTTAAAATAAAGTCTTCATCTTATGACGCTCTTCACTGTCTTAGTGACGTTAGCATAATAAGTACCAGGATAAAGGATTAAAATGTTTTGCAGTGCTGGATGTTTCTGAGTCCAGACAAGAAAAAAAAATTAGTAAGCATGAAAGTGAATCCTCAGTGGTGAAGGATTACAGTTGCTCTGGGAAAAACACAGGAGGCCCAACATCCCACGAGTGCATTGAGCCTTCACAAGCAATCCTGCAGAAGAGAGAGACCCAATGACCAAATGTTTATCCTCTCAAATGTGAAGTTTCCCACAGTTAAGAAATGGTATTTTTAAATCATCAAGCAAGAATTGTATATGCATTAATATAATTTCTTGGTGAGTTTCTTGTAACACTTGGAAACTGTTTGCTAGTTGGCTGGGGTGGTTAGACTTAAAACAATAAAAGCTTTCATTAAAGGAATTAAAATACTGGCAAATATCTGTGGCGGCCTGTTGAAACGTGTCTGAGCAAAACCTTTGGTTGGCTTAATACATTTGGTGTGTAGTGGTTTAAGAGTTCTGGTGTCCTGGAACATGCTGGTTCTGGGAGTGTGAGAAGATGGGATCCTGGACTATGTGTAGCTTGGCTCGGCTCCTGCTAAATAGTGAAGTTTGAATATTCTTATTGGTTTGGGGGTCCTAGTTTGTACATCTTCTTGCATCCATACTTTATGAAGTTTCCTTCGCGTCAGCTTGATGACAATTGAGGTGTTGGGAACGTTTGCTACAGACTGAGTGTCCAAACCATTAATAATGGCATGTGGTATTGGGCTAAACATGTATTGATGGGACTCAGAAGAGCTGATTTGTTCTAGGCATTGTGTTGTACAAACAGATTTCATGGCATTTTGGGAGCAAACTTCTACATACCCGAAGCGTTGTGTTCACAGCTTAGTGCTGCCAAGGGTCCAAGGTCCTGGTACAACTGCTTCTTCCTATGCCAGGTCCGTTGTCCATAAGAGACATTGCAGAAGTAGCTCAGCTCCTTAAGCTGGTAGAAGATCACTACTTCTTAACCAGGTTAGCTTTTCCTGGGCTGGCAAGTTGAGTCATTTCAACAAAGGATCTAGAGTGGGCAGCCAGGGCACAGCAGGGCTGGTGTGGATCAGCCTGAGCTGTGCTGAATGGCAGCCCCTGCCTCTTCCTTATATCGTTTACATGTGTTTATAGTTAAGACTGCGGTTAATTTTTTTTTTCTCTGCATTTTAAACATAGTTTGTCTATTTAATGGGTTCCTTTGAGAAAGAGAACTAAACATAGAGACATTGTTGCATTATTCTCTTCTAGGAACTGTGCTTTGTCTGAAAGGCAAATTTATCAGGAAAGATTGTTTCTCAAGAGAGCTGCTGGAACTGGTGTTGCTCATCGATTGCATATGCTTACAACCACCTGAGTGTTAAAAGGCATTCTCTTTTTTTTCTTTTTCAGGTGGCAATGGTAGAAGTTCAGCTAGATGCAGACCATGACTACCCTCCAGGTCTCTTGATAGCCTTCAGTGCCTGTACTACTGTCCTTGTTGCCGTTCACCTTTTTGCACTCATGATAAGTACCTGCATTCTTCCCAACATCGAGGCTGTTAGCAATGTGCATAACCTCAACTCTGTCAAGGAATCTCCTCACGAGCGTATGCATCGGCACATTGAACTCGCCTGGGCATTTTCTACTGTCATTGGGACTTTGCTCTTCCTTGCAGAGGTGGTGTTACTGTGTTGGGTGAAGTTTCTTCCTTTGAAGAAGAATACTGATAACGCCCTGCAGAGCAACAGTTCTACCATCACATCAGGAGAGGCAGCAGCCATTGCATCAACCTCTATTATGGTTCCCTTTGGATTGATTTTCATTGTGTTTGCAGTCCACTTCTACAGGTCACTGGTGAGCCATAAAACAGACAGGCAATTTCAAGAACTGAATGAACTTGCAGAATTTGCACGGCTCCAGGATCAGCTGGATCACAGAGGTGATGCAATCTCCTCAGCTGTTACCCATTTTGCGTAAACCTGTACTTAAAGGCAATAAACCCATTATTCTGCTTCTGCCTTGTTTATGTTGGTTCCCCAATGGATGAACTGGTTGAACTGTTGATTACTGTTTCAAGAGAGATTATAAATGTTGTTCTAACACTTTAGAGAGGAAAAAAAAGTTATTCCTTTCATAAGACTTTGGCTCTCTGTCGTCTGAAGGAATGGATGGTGGGGTTTGCTTGCACTGCACGTGCAACTCTCATCTTGTGGGCACCATCCACGTTGCTTCTTGATAATGCTGGATGGTGGCTGCATAAATACATGGAAAATAACATTGTACATTTGGTATTTGTTAGGGGTGGATAGAGAAGGTTTTTTTTCCTCTCTTTATTTGATGTTGGCATTTACTAGAAAATACTGCTTGTCCGATCCATATTGCATGGCATGATACAAATTACTTGGGATATGCAGCAATTAGCACTTGGTTTCGGTGCTGTTGCTGTTCTCTCTAGAAAGCCTGACAGATGGTAGAAGTGAAAGCTTTCCCACCACTTTCGCCAGTATGTTTTGCTGCCAAGTAATTATTACTTCACTGATTTCTCCAGCGCCTTTTTCCCGTGGCAATTACACATTTTATAACTCGCTAAACACCCCTGACTAGTCTTACTGCGATGTGGTATGGCCACATGAGTAGGAATGAGAGTCGACTATACTCTTCCTTGGAAGAAAATAAAAGCAATAACTGTTTTAAAGTTCTCATGAGCTGGCACATACTATCTGGAGAGATAGATTTGCCTGTTTCCGATTTAGGAATCTTTTTTTAAAAAGAAGGAACTAGATGGAAATTATCACTGGATAATTTTTTTTGCTTGAAAATCAGAACCACTGCTGTTTCTTTTCCAAGCCAAAGTAGTAATTATTTTGTACTTTTATATTAAAAATATATTTTTAATAAATCCTCAGATACAAGCAGCAAAAGGTGCTTTCTCTGCATTGGATTCCCAAGTAATTAGCTCTGCCTTGGTCTTCCTTGCTTAGAAAAAGTCTTCTCCTTGCTGAAGTATTGTATTTAATAACTTGTTTTATGTTTTTGCTTCCAAAAGATCTGGAAGCCTACTTTTCCCTATGTAGATTTATTTATGAAAATAGGTTATTTGTAATTAATATTGCTGCTTACTCTCAGACAAATGTTTGTTAAAGTGAGGCTACTGTGTTGGGTTTTTTAATTTCCTTTTTATGCAAAAACTTCCATTTGGTCTCTTAGATAAGAGGCTTGTCCAAGAAAGGTTGCAGCAGTTGTCACGGGCTGCTTCAGCAATTCTGGCTGTGTCTGGAAGGTGGCAGTTCTTCTGTGGAGCAGCTTTGGGCTTTTCATGGGTAAAAGCTGTTTTTTGAACACCAACTAGACAAGTTTCAAGTCTAGTGGAACAAAACTTGACCTCCCTATTGTAGCCAGCACTGTGGAATAGAAACCCCGAGTTTGAAGTGAGACAGGAGAGAACGGGGCAGTACAGTGGAGCTGTACCTGACTCAGCCTGAGCTGAGCACAGTCACTCACACCCAACCTCCATCTCAGGTTGTCCCAAAATATTTCCATGCTCTAGGAGGTGCCTGCAGAGTGTGTTTACTACTGAAGCAGCCTTGTGAAGCGAATGGCACTGATTTTTCATGTCAGCACCACCACCGTGGAGAGTGTTGATGAGGTCACCTGTGGTGTATTTGGATTCTAAATAATTAACATTAAAACAAACCTGCTGGGCTGTTTTTTCAGTGGTGTCTTTGGTTCTTAAGGAGAAAGCAGCTTCCCCTTTGCTGTTTACACAAGTCCTTCTGGCACACAGATGTCAGGCTGGATTTTCTCCTCCTCTGCCCATTACATTTATGCTTCAAGTGTATTCTGACACTGATGTAAGTCTGCTGATGGTGAGAGTTGTGACTACAGTCCCACAGGTGTTTGTTCATGGAGCACTGGAAGGATTGTGTTAGTAAAGGCATTAATGAAGCAGCATTCCAAAACATGAAGTCTTGGTAGTAGACACAAAATGTGTTTTTTTCCATCCTTTACTGGAATATTATTCCTGTCTTGGGGGGAAAAAAGATTCTTAAAACCACTTGGTAAAGAAAGAAAACTTGACTCAATATTCACACTAGAGTAAATGGTTGAAAGGCTGCTGTCAGGCCTAAAAATTATGCTTCTGTCTGTAAATTCTGTATTTAAAAATTAAATGATATCTTGGAAGTCCAGAAAATATATTCTCCAAGTTTATTCTGTAAAATTACTTCCTGTCCTGGATAAGTAGCTGAATTTCTCTTTATCTTGTGCATCTTTTACGAACTGACAGAGATGTGTGTGGTTTTTTTGTTTTAAGAAATACAGAATTAGAAGCTACTAGGACAACCTTATTTTTAACTTTCTCAAGCTGGTAGATTCTGAACTAATGGCGCTGTTATTACAGCTGCTTTTCTATTTTCTGCACTTAAAGCCATGATGCCAAGTATGTTTCTCTCATTTTCCAGCTGTGGAAATGGTCATGAAAGTTACACCTTGGGCAGTCTTGCAACTGTCTGCCAGGGCAGCAACCAGACCCAAACACGTGGATCTAAACGTTAAGAGTGCACTTACAATTTGGTTTTTATCCCTTATTTATACTAATGGTATTACGCATTTACCTCAAGCATTTTAAACATTGGTTATTGTATATCACTTACTTAAATATAAAATACTTTACTGAAATAAAATATACCCAGTTGTTGCTGATGGTTTGTTACCTAGAGGTGTGAATTATGCTTATTTTCTCTGTATCCCTCATCTCTTCAGCTGTGTTGTGCTAATCTTGTGTATTTCTGAGGATGTCTTGAATATATTCAGTTACTCATTTCAGTCATAATACGAAGATAAAATTTCCTGTGCAGGCAGGCAGGTATGAAGTGTATAATGTAGTTAATGTGCTTTTTTTTTCCTCCTGTCAGCACTGCTCACATCTTGGGATGCAGCATGTTGTATTGTTACTCTCTCCGGTGCTTAAAATGGAGAAGTAGGTTATCTCTCAGCCTAGAAAACATGAAGTGTCGAGGGACCAAATGAACTGTAAACAAGAGCTGATACTCAGCAGCACGGTATTAATCAGGTGAACTAATGACCCACTCCCACAGCTGTTGTTTCACCACCCAGCTGCAGCCATCACAGCCCAAGCGGGTGCTGGGGTCCAGCACGTGGGCTGGTACTGGGGCAGAGCTGGGGTGAGATCCAGGTGCTCTGCATTCCAGGGGTTAGGGACGAGATCCGGCATCACGTTGCAGAAGATGCACGCACAGAACAAGTGAAGTTGCATTAATAAAAAATATTAATTGAAATATGATCCGTTATAATTTCAAATGCCATCATAAGTCACAGGTAGGTGTTGGGCTAAACGTGGAAGAGAGTGGGAGGGGATAATTATTTGACTTGTCCTTTGTGGCTGTGCTTTTATAGCATATAATTGAAACCCTGCTTCTTCTCTAACACAGTGTGAAAGCCCTTGTAACAAATGGAGTGATTTCTTTACAGGAAGAATAAGCCAGAAGAGCTGGATAACGAGTCGCTGTGCCTGTCTTCCAGCATTTTGCTGCTTGTGGGTTGTTTATTTTCCCTTTCTTTTCCAAAATAATGGGAGATGGGAGGAGGTCTCCGAGCAAAGCCACCTGCAGAGTGAACAGCCTTGAGAGGAAAGCGAGGCAGACCGTGACACGATACACCCCAGTGTGGATTTGAGACTCCAATGAATAAGTAACCCGGGATCGTGTTCCTATCTCACAGCTTTTTTTTTTTTCTTTCCCTTTAGCATCCGGTTATTAATTTTGGCTGTCATCAAACATCGCCTGGGCCTCTGCTAAAACACCATCTGGATCAGCTAGTTCAATCTAAATAAAAAGAATACAAATCAGTCATGCAGTGTAATTGAAGAAGCTTAAGGTTTTATAGATATTGATTACTCAAGCATTAACAAGAGCATCTCCCGTGTATCAGGACTAGTTGATATTGCAGCCTTTCAATTACTGTTTTCGAAACGTTGCTACACTTTGCTAATTTTATCAGCATGTTGAACATCACTTTATCTCCTTGAAATAGCTCTGTGTGGAACAGTCTGTTTCTCTTTTAAGGCGTTCTTAGACAAACTGGCTTTGGTTTGTAGCCTGTTGGGGTCTGGGGTATTGTTCCAAAAGGTGAGTGATTGCAGTTGCCCAAGTGAGCTTCAAAGGTCACACAAAAGCAGGGCTCGAGTCACAAAACCTGGGTGCAACTGGATGCAGATTCTTGAGAGGGAAGCGCCAAAGCCCTGCCAGAAACTTGTCATTTTGCTCTGACCTGCTTTATTTCCTGATGCTTTCTAGGGGATTTGTGTGTGTGGTGGTCTCCCAGGCAGAAGACCTCCAGTCTTGCATATTTTATTATGCTTTCTGATGCCTTGGCTTCAACAATTGTAACAGCAACTGTCCTGAGTACCACGTTATGCCTCTCCCTGTCTCAGCAGTCATGTTCAAATTCTGCTTGATGCATCCCCATCACTCGTGTACTGGATTTCTTCAAAGCCTGCAATAACCTCGCTCTAGTTCTCAGCCATTTTCTGTCCGGTGCATCCCCAGCCTTTGTTCCTTTTACCTGCTAATGAAGACAGTGATGCTTCTCCTGTGCAGATCCTCACCGTTAGCTTTTGACAGGCAAAAGCTAACTAGTCCATCTCTGGTTTTGGCAGTTTCTGACATTCTCTTTGTATCTACTTTTCTCTAACAGCTGCTTGCGACAGTAATTTGGCAAATGGTTTATGGAAGTCTGAAGTCAATTTTTCTCCTTTTATCTGTTACTTCCTTCATACTCTAAGATCAATAAATCTCTTCCAATGGCCAGTGCAATAAAGGCAGTGAAAGCTGATGCTTGCTTTTTGCTCATAGAGCAGAAGAAAACTGGGTCATAATCTGGTCTTCAGGGAGTTAAATAAACAGCCAGGCTTGAACATCCTGCTTTAGCAAAAGGGTAATTCATCCCAGGGCTGCTGGGCTGGGCTGTTGGAATCTGATGCTGTTCTTACTGACCTCTGACAAACCTTCTAAGGTAAATATTTTTAGCTACAGAAGTACTGTGCCTTTCACTTTTTTCTTTCTCTCTCCCCCTTTTTTTTTTTTCCCCCAAAAATCAAGATTGTTTTTCCATAGTGAGTGTTGTTTATTATTGTGCACTGCTGTGGATGTGCCTGGTACTTACAGCATTACCTGGCTTGCCAAACTGTCTTTGCCCAAAAGGCCCTTGCAATGGAAACCAGGTTAAGGGAAGTGAGGATCTAGGCTGCATGTGCTCGATATCATCTGTAATAACCACGTCCCAGGAGCAGAGGAGGAAGGTTTACTTACTAGGGGGCTGTGATGTTCTCTCTTATTAGAATAAAGCAGCTTGCTGTGGTTGTCCAATGTGGTTCTGCTCGGCCCTGGGTAAAGGAGCCTCCCCACTGGCCACCCACCTGCTCTGCATGTCCTTCCACCCTGCTGGGCATGACCAGCCCCTGACTCAGGGTGCTGGGGTAAAGAAAATAACCCATCTCAGTGCTGCAGCTGCTGGGGTTTCAGTAAGGTCTCCTCACCGTTAGCAGCTTGGCTTGGTGAAATCATTTTGTTGTGACGTAAATCCCACTATTGTCTCTGCCTCTATTGTCCCTGTTTCCTTTGTGCTGCTCCAGGTCTCTAAGCAGTTTTGGTGCATGAGAATGGCATTTTTTCAGCTGTAGGCAATTAGGAGGTTCCAGCGATGGCTGGACAGGCCGTTGGTCCCTAAGGGGTCATTTAGGACACTGTTGGCCAAAAGACTGAGCACACACCCCATGAGCTGGAAATCCCATGGGGATAATCACTTGAAGAGTGAAATGGTACCTGGAGAGCTGCCCCAAGTGCTGATGAATGCAAACATCACTAGCAAAACTGACATTTCTAAACAATTACCTTTGGGATTGGATACTGAGGAGGAGCAGGAGCTTCATCTCTGCCAAAGTCAATCAGAATTCCACACTTTGGTATATCTGCTGCCCAGATACCTTCAAACAGTTGTCCCTTGTCCAAGTAGAAAAATTTCCCTGGGCCGTGCTTCTTTCCATCTTTCCAACCTCCTTCATACCGATTTTCATTTGCTGCAATTAAATACGTGAAGAGACCATGAAATCCACACTGTTTCATCAAGGGGCTACGACCCAAACCAATCAACACAGCAAACCAACAGAAGAGGGGATAACCTTTTTGGCTCTTAGTAATTTGGAGGGGGCTGTGGGATGATGGGCTGTTTTGCTTTCAGGGTGCTCTGTTGGCTGTGCCACAGAGGGAGAAAAAGCTGCAGAAGAAGCCCACACTCGCCTGTTTGCAACAAGAACTGCATTCACCTGCTTTGTTCTCCTGGTGATACTCATTTTTTGCTGTTAAGCAGAATGAGTGAGGCCAGGGTAAGACTAGGAGCTGAGTCACTCTTCACAACATGAGAAATTATAGGACACAAGTTTTGAATTTGTCACTGCAACAAATCACGCAGGATCTCTGGCTTGAAGAGGTTTGCTTGTCTGGGCAAGGAGCAGCAGCACTGTCTGATCGTTGTCCAGTCAAAATAATCTTGATTTCAAATAATCCCTGTAGTTACATTTTTCCTCAATGAATTACAGAGTGCGTGAATGGTTCAGGCAATCGGTTACAGACTGTTTTTCCAGCTGTACAGCGTCTCTTGGTGTTTTTCTGCAAGTCGGGAGAGGTTTTTTTGATCTCTGTGCTGCTCTCCAGGAATCACAAAGAGGGAAAGTAGAGTTGCAAGGGGAAGAGAGCAGCCTTGTCCAGGGATGTTGGTTGAGAAGGGGCATCATACCTACAGTGATGTTGGGAATGGGATACACCCACCTCTCACTAGGAGAGTCCTCTGCTGTCCCTTTTTCCTACTTATATTGTTTCAAAACCAAAAAAACATGGGGATTTCTGACCAAGTTACTCAGTGGAAATATCTTTCAGTCTCAGCTGAACTCTGTCATTCTCGGTGTCAGGAAGTGGACAAAATACCAGGGCACCCAGCGTGGTGCCACAGAGGTAGCTGGGGATTGCCAGAACTCTGTAAGGCAAGAGGAAAAAGCCAAAAATGCTTCTGGAGAGCATGGCTGCTGGGCTCTTCAGGGAGGACCTGGTTTACAGGCTGGAGCTGTGGTGGTGGTTATTTTCAGCTTGCATCTGGTGGTGAGCTCACCTGCAACACTGACCTGCCCTGCCCACTGGTGGGAGCAGCTCAGCTTCTGTTCTCCAGCCACCAGCAACTCAGAAACCACGAAATCACAGACCTGGCTGTGACGGAGGGGTTACTGAATGCCAAGCTTCCTCCTGTCCTCTCTCCTCTCAGAGCATCTCAGAGGCTGCCTTGTTCACAGCTGACATCTTCTCTGTCCAATGCTCCGGTTTAAAAGCCATTTGGGAATGGGCTACAGCAGAGGTGGCAAATCAGCCTGGTGCTCCCAGCCAAGCTCACCCGCACCGGGCAGGCTGCCACTACAAGCAATTTAGTCTTGAGCTGCAGCTCATCGTGACCTCCACTGAAGAACTCTTTTTACTTTCACCATCGCAAAGCTGCCGGCACGTGGGCACACTTCCAGCGGCTGAGCTGAATACATTAAGCTTGTGGGTATGAAATAATTGCTCTGGCTAATTTTAACCAAAAGGAATCCAGCTCACAGTCAGTAGCAGGCTACGCTGGAGGCAGCCGGGCTCTGAAATGGGGCATCAGCCACAGCTCAGCCCCGAGGGTTCATCAGTTTATAATGCTGAGGGTAACTTTGACAGGAGCGAAGCAGATCAGTGGAAGGAGTGACCCCTGGAAGCGGGAAGCTGATTTCATTTGTATGAACCATCACTCCAAAGTGATTTTACAGTCTTCAGAGACAGCACAGAGGATGGTTTGGGTTAGAAGGGACCTTAAAGATCACTGAGTTCCAACTCCCTTGCCATGGGCAGGGACACCTCCCACCAGACCAGACTGCTCAAAGCCTTGTCCAACCCAGCCTTGAACACCACCAGAGATGGGGCATCCACAACTTCCGTGGGCAACCTGGACCTGTCTCACCACTCTCACCATCCTAGGAATTTCATCCTAAAATCTAGTCTAAATCTACCCTCTTTCAGTTAAACTCCCTACCCCTTGTGCACGTGATGTACAGTGAAAGTCATGCTCATTCCTCCCAGCTGCCTTGCTTAGCTAATTACTAACCCTGGGATCACTTTCGAGCAAAAAAAAAAATGAAACTAATATGGAGATAGTATTTCTTCAAATGTTCCTGGAATGCAGTGCCTTGTACTGTAAAAGACTGGGATTCTTGGATTTGGGGGGAAATACATTAAACTCCAACCAAAATAAGGGGAAAAAAATTCTATTTTTATGCTGAGATTGCCCCCAATCCATGATGTGCTCGGTGTTATTTCTGGGAAGGGATCATGTGCTAATGAAACCCCCATGCTCACTCAACATGAGCCAGTATCAGAAGTAAGAGAGGGGATGGAGTGAACTCAAAAAGAAAACTTCTCTCTTTTTTTTTTTTTTTTTTTTTCCTGTGCTGGAAACTGGACTCCTCTTTGGTATGCAGCAGTTAGAAAGTATGTCTGGCAAACTGCCTGGCTTGAAAAGAGAGATTTGCTCTTCTCTGACCCAACAGTATATTATCTCTAACCCTATCCATCCCAGTCATTTAAATGTAAATCACAGCAAAAATAAGCTTTCTTGTGTGTGGGCTTGAGCAGCGCAATGCTGGCCCTTGCACAGCCCGGGCTGCCTCCAGCCCCAAACCAGGACCAGGGGGGTGACACACAGGAGCAGCCACAACCCTGAGGCAAGGCTGCAGCAGGAGATGTGATGTAGCATCCAGAAACCTGGATGACACAAGAGATCTCAAGGTCACCATGACACTGAATACCTTAAAGGGCAGATGCATTGGGTGACGGTGGCTGGTACTTACGCAGCCGCAGCATCCCCTGCCCGCCCGGCCGGTCCTCCAGCCACTGCCCCTCGTAGATGGATCCATCCTGGAAGTACATCCGTCCCCAGCCACTCCGCAGCCCACCGCTCCATTCACCCTCGTAGCGCTCCACACCGGAGTAAAATGTCACCCCGTAGCCCTGCAGGGCAGCACAGAGATGGCCAGTTAGGAGTCTTTGTACAGAAAGGGATCTGTGTTCAGTTTTGGGTTACTACTTTCTTGATAAGCTACTCATTTGCTGAGTACTCTTACGTGGGGCTGCTGGCAGCCCAGCTTGGTGACCATCCACATGTTGAAGGAAACGAGATTTCCTTCATTGTATGGGATTTCTTTTTTGGCAAATTATTTTATCGCCACAACAAAACATTAGGTTTGTGTATCAGTGTGCTCTTACTGGTACAATCACTGCTAATATTTAGCTAAATGCAGGTTTTACTAGTATATTAAGCTGCCTGGGAATAGGCAGTTTAACCAAGACCTATCTCTCAACACAGGGATTTTATGCCTTTCAACCCTCACAACGCTTCCTGCAGCCCAGTGTTTCCCAGGCTGGGCAACTCCTTCCCTTGCCCCTGAGCAGACTGAAAGTCTCTTAAGTGATGCTGACTTTTGCTTTTTCCTCCATCCATACCCCCTAAGAGGCAATATCCTAAACAGCTCTTTGCCTTCCTTCCTTCCTCCTTCACAAGAAACTAAAGCCAGCCTGGAAGGCTACATGCGGTGAGAGCGGCAGGCACAGGCAGCGATGTCACACGTTCCTCCCCACAGCCGGGCACTGGGCCAGGCTCCCAGGGCAGCAGGTGTCACCCCGACAGGGCAGGAGAGCTCTGACACTGAGCAGTCTCTGCTCTTTGCTTTCTTCTCTCAGGCTTGATGCCTCTGGAGGGTTTGGTTGGTGAACTTATGAATTGAGACCACTGGGTGTGCCCAGGCTGGAGACCCCAAGGAGCTGTTTGTCTTACATGTCTGTTTGCCACTGGTACCCAGTATACCAGGGAGTGATAACCACTAAGAAATATTTCCATATTCCTAATGTGTTTTCCCACAGGAATAAAGCGTTCATTTATCTCTGAACAAAAAAATAAAATCAGTTCTAGAAATAACTGATTTTTATAAGCATTAATTTTACTAAGCAGCATGGATTTAAACGGGAGAATTTTGCAGAAGCAAAAAACAACCCTAGTGATAGTCACATGTCGTATAAATCTTTCACCAAAGTTCAATCATCCAAAATACATCCTCAAAGAACGGGAGGGGAAGCTCCTTCCAAGAGACTGGAGCCATAGAGCCACATGCCAATTAGAAGCATAAGAGGCTATTAATTTAATTGAAGAGCAGACACAAAGACGAACACAAGGTTTCCATTGGCAGATCAGAAAATGTTCCTATAAGGATTCTGCACAGAAGATTGCAGTCATTTTTACCAGATGACTTCCTCATTATGTTTCCTTTAGAAAAAACAGTGATTTATGTGACAGGCTTAATTTCCAAAAGAACTCCTGTTATTTGCCTAATATCCTGTAAAACTCCCAGAAGATACCTTTTTCTGCAGTGCTTATAATACAGGTTCCTCCAAGCTCTTCAAGAATAAGAGGAATTAAAGGGATGGGTAGGGAGGATTAAGACATGGGATATGAAACCTCTCGTCCGAGCTGCCAGTGAGTCTGGGCAGCGATGGAAGGTTGGGGCTGTAGCCCAGTCACCAACACGTGGGTGGGATGGATTCCATCACCCAGGGATATGGTGGGTAATGGGGTGCTCTCAGCCACATTTGGCTTTTCATGAATGATGGATTTTTACTCTTGTAGCTTCCTGGGCTTTCTGCAGGTTCAAACTAAGATTTAAAGAGAGCCCAAGCCTGGAGGAAGGTTTGTTCCTGTAACTTCTGCCCAATGTCCCACTGCTGCTTCCCTTTTGCAGGCTATGGGTCGTGGTGCAGCTCCTGCAGCATCTGATGTGGAGAGGCGAGTAATACCAGAAGTGAGGTGGGGAGGGCAGGAGAGGGCTTAAACACCAGAGCTTTTGCTCTTGCTTTCATTTTCTTGTTCCACATATTCTTTTCCCCAAAACCCTTCAATTCAGCCTCAGTATTTGAAAAATAAGTTTTTTAAGTGATCTTTTTTCATGTGTGCACCCAACACTTCCCCACTTTTTGGGGAAGGCTGCCTTGCTGCCAGCAGGCACAGGAAATCTCACTTACGCATTTCATGTCGTTTTTCCACCAGCCTGCATACACCTTCTTATACTCCTTGGTTACGGGGTCAAGAATGCTGTATGAGCCATAACCATCCCGCTTCCCAAACTTCCAGTCACCACTATAAATAGCTCCGGCACGTGTCCATACCTGGATGCCTTTACCTGTTTAACAAATGAGGGATTTCAGGGAGAGCATTGCAGTGGTTAGGAGAAGGATTTACGGGGCTGCCTACCTATGGCTCCATCCCAGGAGAGGTGGTGCTCCCTGCACCAAGGCAGGTTTATGTCTGGTATTCAGTTTAGCTTCCCGAGTCAGATGCATCATTAATCTTGATCAGGAGCTTCCTGTGTGGCCTTTGCTGAACGCACTTAAATCTTTCCAAACCTTGGGTTACTGCTCGTAAACAAGCCAGCCCTGCTCTGGCTGCTCAGGGCTCACTCAGAGTCTCCTTACCCTGCTCCGTCTCCTGCAACACCCATCACAACTCAAGGATAAATTCATATTCCTGAAGCCAAGTCAGGAGCCAAGACTGCAGTTTGCTATGCTTGCAAAGGATTTCAAACATCTATTATCTAGATATTTCAGGTAACTGCCTCTGAGTGCATGCAAAAGCTCTTCAAGGTACCTGTTAGAAAGATTTCTGAGTACATTTTTGCACGACATATATCAAAGACCTATATATACATATAGTTATACACAAATGAATGGTCTTCCAGGAGAATATACAATCACTGACCGATCCCTGCTCCTAGGAACTTTTGTAAAGATATTGAAGTTGATACTTTCTCTCAAAATGGTCTAACTTACCGTGTTTCAAGTTGTCCAGCCATTCTCCAGTATAGTAATCCCCATTTACAGCATAGACCATGTGTCTTAATCCACATTTCTGTGCTTTCCTGTCCCATTCATGCCAGAGAGGCTCTGTAGCCCTGGGGTATTTTACAATGGGCATATTGTTTGCAGCTGGAGAGGATAATAAACGTTTGTCACCAATAAATTAGAGAGAAATTACTACAGCAGGTACAGTCTATTTGTGAGCTATATTTTAATAGGCGCCTGAGTCAGTACTTGATGTCTGGCTTCAGAGGGGTAAAATAGAGATATAGCAAACAGAAGGCATCTAAAAATACTGAAGTACAAACCAGCACCATCTGAAAACAGGCTCACAGCATAGCCTGGCCTCTTAGGAAACATTAAATCGGTCTCAGCAGGTCAGGTCTCTGGTGGGCATTGGTCTCTGCACCTGCCAGAGGTCTTGGGGAGCACAGGGAAAGGCAGCCCCTTCTCCACACAGCCAAAACCCTGCCTGGCTCCTTCGTATGGCCACTCCTCTGCCAGCCTTGCCCGAGGCTGGAGCAGTCTTTTAAGCAAATCAGAAAATTATTTGTTTGCTAGGAAACATCTCAGGACATCGGAAAACATTCGCAAGATGGAATGGGTCAGAGAGTTGGCTGGTGTCCCTGGGGTGCACCCAGAGCTTGGACACTCCATACATCCAGCAGTAACAAAGCTCAGGCTCCTTTACTGCTGAAAATATCAATCCTGAATGTGTCTTGTTAAAAGAGGTCAAACCCACAACATTTCTGCCTACTGGGAGACTACAGATTTGCCCAGGGCAGGACAAGCACTTGGAAGCCAGGTAAGCTGCCAAGGAGGTGGCTTCTGAAGTGACACAGGTTTTTAAGCATTAAGACCAGGCAGCGGATGACAGGCACAGTGGGGAGGTGATTTGGGTGTAAAAGGTCTGGAGGGAAAGGCTTGGTGTGGGGCAAAAACCGGGAGAAGTTGTTTTGGCTGATTGATACAGAGGGTAACAGCAAAGTACGGCATGGTGGTGATTTCTGGGCGTTGCTGGTGGAATCTCTTGCTGTTCAGTGCAGTGGGAAGGCCAGCAGGGATTCAGAGGTGAGCGGTCTCCTATAAACCATACACAAACGCCAAAAGGTGGCTGCAGAAACAAAATGCAAGTTCCTATGAATGCAGCTAACACCCAGAGTGGAATGTTCTCCAATTTTGTCTCCTGGGCTCCCCCTTCTGTCCTGATCTGCTGGACGGAGCCATACCTAGTGATTTTGCTGAATCTCCCCTCTCAGCAGTGGGCCCTTGCTAGGGAATAAACGCTAGAAGCTGTAACTAAAAAAATATAGTTAGCATTCATCCCCACTTCTCCATGTAGCTGTGGGAAATGGTCATTCAACAGATATTTGGGAGGATATAATTGCCTTCCTCTGCAAAACACAGTTGTGTTGTGTTGTGCACATCCCACACACAGCTCCTTACCATGGGACTGTGGGGGCACAGGCAGGGCCAGGAGGGTGCAGGCAGGGCTGAGGAGCACAAGCAGGGCTGGGGGAGCTGCCCAGGCACTGCATTGTGAGCTCAGACCCAGGGTTCCTGCCAGGCTGTGGTGGGAGGAGAGTGGCTGGAGAGCAGGTTCCTGGGTGCCCTGGAGAGGGGCTGGTTGCTCTCCCTTCAGCTGTCAAACTTGTGTACTTCCTCCACCAACCCCAAGGAGATGGGGGAAGATGATGACCACCACATTGCCAACTCTAGAAGCAGATGTTTTGGAAAGGGAGTTGCCTGTGAGGACAGAGGAGGACTTGGCAGCTGGAGTCCCCTGGCCATCCTACCCCTTTGGGAACATCTTGCTTTGAGGACACCAAGGGCAGGACTTCTCCCTTGGTATGACCCCAGAGGATGTTTTTCCTGCAATGCAAACACGGGATACAACACAGCTGCAAAGTTTTGCCTTTACCTTTGGGAGCTGCAGCCCCCAGTGAGGGGGATCTCTCCAATATTTGCCAAGAGTTGGGGGATTACTGGCTTGTGTCTGTTCTCCCCTTGCTGGGGCGAGCAGAAAAGCCAAGCTACAGCTACATCCACCCACCAGCTGTGATCTCCAAGCATCTTGTGGCTGTGAAGGGATGTCTCTCCACTGCCCTCACCAGATGGGAGCATCACTGTCCCACCACCACATCTGACCACTTCTTTAGCTCAAAGCTTAGGGTTTAAAATGCCTAGGAGAGGATTCCCAGCTGCAGGGGCAGCTGGAGCACCTTGTTGTCTGCTCACCATGCCCTCCAAGACACAGTCCACTGGATAATGCAGGCAGGTGGGAGCCACCTTTATTTGCTGAGTCCCCTTCCAAATCTACGACACTGATGCCAGGTTTGTGTGATAATATAGTTGGTATTTGCCACCCTGGATGATTTTAGCCACCTACTACAAGGGTGTGGGGAGGCTGGCAGCAAGAGGCAGGCAGTGCAGAGCTGCTCTGGCTGCAGCTTTTGGTGCTGACGGCTGGAGGCTGCTGCTCCCATGCGTCTCTGCTCCCACTGCACTTGGGTGTGAGGATCTTAGAGAGTCCCAGAGTCTCCACACACTCGTCTATGCTCTCACCTCGGAGCTTTGTCAGGTCTCTGGTAAAATGCAGCTTTAGTTTGCACAGCCCTAGGAGAAGCCCAGTTCTTCCCCTTGGGTCTACACAGGACTTCAATGCAATTTAGCTAAAACTACACTTTTTTTTTTCCAGCTATACACACTAACTTAATGAAAAGCAAGGTGGAAAGTTCAAATGGCTGCAAAGAAGGGTCTGCTGGCAGAACCCAGCAGCACCCTGCCTGCCACTGCACTGCCTCACATTGTGTGACCTCCACAGGAGCTCTAGTCACAGGAGCACCCTGCCTGTCACCCAGCCTGCAGGATGCCCTGGGTGAGTTCACCCCTTGAATTGACCCTGCACCACGGTGCTGCTCCACACTGTGCCAGCACCCTCCAGAGCAGCCAAACCACTCAGAGTCCCTCCTCAGCCCCACGGCAGTGGCTACAAGCAGGATGCTTGGGGCATCTTTTCCTGCTCCTCCCCAGCAAGAGCAGGGTGCCAGAGCAGCAATGGGAGCAGACAGTGGGGAAAGCCCACGGACTCAGTTTGCAAAGCTCCCTCGAGCTTGGCCCGCGCTCTCCTGCCACCCCCACCCTGAGAACCACAATGAGGACACCAACCTGTGCTAGGTGCCGGCTGGGTGCTGCGGGCTGCATCGTTAGGGTTGTCATAGCAACTCTGCCAAACTCCTGCGCAAAGGGTGACGGGAGCGCGCCAGGGAATGCTGCTGGAGAGCTGGAGGACTGAACGGCTGCAGGCAGAGAGGGATGCTGGTGGGATGGGGGCTCACCCCACATGCCCCACGGTGAGCTCTGGGGTTGGAGCTGGAACTGGGATCTTCCATGGAGCTGTCGAGCGTGTGCCATTCTCTGCAGCTAAGTGTCTTCTGTTAAGGATTATCCAGCAGAATATAAAATGCTGATAAACAACAAGTGCTTTGCCTCTGGTTGGTTTTCTTGTATGTGCAGCAGCGGAAGCCTGGAAATGAAAGCACTGATTACAGCACTGATGAGTAACAAGTAAATCAGTCACAAGAAGGATAAACCCCCTGAAAATGCACATCACAGGTATCAAAACAGAAATCTGAATAAGACTGACACTTTCCCCCTCTAATTCCTTCATCCATTTAATTTCTTCTGCAGCCACGGTGAGCAGGGACTGCCATTGTGTCCCTGTGGGTGTCTGTGATAATCTTCCCTAACAGGTACTTTACCAAGCATGTTTCAAGTATAAAACCAAAGTTCTTGTCTCACTCCCACGAGTCAAACGCATTTGTTTATTCTCATCCTTTTAGCACATTTTTTGTCCCCAACACTACAGGTTGGGTGGTAAAAATTTTGAGGCAGGTGGGGAATCTTAGGCTGAAAAAAAGCACCCACCTCTGCAGAGATGAGATACAGTTTGGACTTCTCTGTGCGTGTTTGTCTGCTGTCTTCAATGTTTGTAGCATTGAAGGTGGCTTAAATGCTGCGTCCGTGCTCAGGTAGGACAGAGGATGCACGTGAGGGGATGCTGCCCACCAGGGAACGTGCAATTTTTGACTATAATTATACCAGATGGGCTGGGAGTGATATATGATGGGCTAGGAGAACTTGGGGTTCCCTTCATGCAATTCCTCTTGCTCTGGCCAAAATATGGCCCCAAATTTCCTTCTCATCTGTGTTTTTTAAAATTGGTTTTTCATTTTACTCTCACGGGCATTGGTCAGCCCACCAAGGAGATCCAGCAAAGACTCCTCCACCAGGGTGTGATGGGGCCTCAGTTCTGTTGCTGTCCATACGGTTCTTGCTTCAGCTGTCTGGCATTTGATTAAACCTTACATTTATTAAGAATGAAAGAAAGCTGTTAAATTGGCCAGTGTAAGTTACGCTTTGATTCAGCCCATTCTCCTGCCAATATAAATTTGTTGCAATTGACTTCTAGCTCTCCAATTTCTTCCAGTCTGGACACACCGAAGAGCAAACTAAGCAAGGGGAGGGCGTGTGGGGAAACATGCTCTGAAACACACCATTTGTGGAGCAAGGTCCCATGACATACAACACACCTTATTTTTTTATCAGTTTAAAGAGTAAGATTTTTTTTTTTTAATTAAATTAACCCAAAGAACTTCAGTATTCTGCATCTGAAACTGATCATTTTCTCAATGAAAGGAGACAGCTGCTCCAAGTTGAGTTTGCTCTCGTAAAGCTTGGGGAATCACCCAAGTGAAATGCCCGAACCAACTGAAAACTGTCAGAATCAATAATTTCAGTCTATTTGGGGAATTTTGTAGAATAAATAGAGAGAAAACATTTAGAGAAGCATATGTTGGAACTCTTTAAAGGTGAAGAATGTGACAACAACATACTGTGGAAGTAGGATGCTCAGATGTGTGTTTTGTTGCTGCTATTTTCAAAAGAAAAGCCCGAGGAAGCGGTGGGAGGGTCTTGGACTCCAACCAAGCGTGCGTTGGGTTTAGCCGGATAAGCACAGAGTGGGTGCAGCGCTGAAGGAAATTCCCCACCGCTCCGCTTTTAAGAATTATTATTACTGGATTTAGGAGGGATTGGAGTGAAAGGTTTGGGATGTAAACTCCACTGGTTGCCTTTTGTCTAAGAGGCAGCCTTGTGGGAAAGCATTTCTTTAAAACTCTTCCTTTTGCTGGGAGCAGCGCTCTCAAGATAAAAACCATGTTGGTTTTACATCAAAACGACTTAAAGTAAGAAATCTGGGTTATCTGAAATGTTGAAGCACTCACACATATATGCAAAGTGAAATTTTCAAGTTGTTGAAGCTGATGCTTAGGAGATATCCTCTCCCCACGAGCGTCTTTTATTGCAGATTTACTGCTAATTCTCTACTTAACTACCTGCAACAAGGCTGCTCAAAGGTGGCAAATAATTGTGTTAATTATTGAAGTGACCCAAAACTGAGAATTATTTACAGCAAAACCATGCAATGCTTTGCAGGACCCTCGATATTGTTTCCAAACAGGCAGATTACAGTAGGAAGATGCAGGCAGATAAATTTGGGCATACTCAAGCCAATGCTTCAAGTTCTTAACTTAACTAAGGAATTAGCCCAGATTACAAGATGAATCAGCAGTACCAATTTCCAGTAGAAATATGTGCCAAGTATTTTATTTATCATGGCTTATTGTCACCTGATCTTAGAATGGGACTCATAAACATTTCCATTTTGGCCTTTCCCATTTGCCCTCTGCTGGAAAGAGTGCATCTAGGACAGGGAGGAAAGCATCTAAGGCAACAGCCTCAACTATCAGTTAAGAGAAAAGAATGAATGGAATCTGCATTCAGAAATAGTCTGGAGGGTGAAGGAGAGGAGCTCACATGTGACTGTACATGTACTCGAACAAAATTTAACACCAAAAGAGCAGTCAGTCACAATTCCGCTGTGATCCTTAACCTGATTTATTAACTCAATTTCTTTGATATGTTTTCTGGCAGTGAAAAACTGATGAGTTGGGGATTAATTAAGGTAAAGCAAAACATTTTGCACTTGTAGATTCACCGTGCAAAGGCCTTAGAAGATCTCTGGCAGCAAAAGCCAGCTGATCAAAAGCTAGAAGGTTAGATTTGCAAGATACATAAAAAACACTCTGAAAATATTCAAATTCAAAGGAAAGGCACCATGCATTATGTGTTGACACAAGTGAGACATGCTTTTATAGCCTTAAATCTAGAGTGGCTGGCTGCTCCAGGAATCCAGAGCGATTCAATGATGCTGCCCTTACACTGTCTCTTCCCCAGGGCCCCAGCCATGGGATTGGGAAGATCTGATTTTGGTCTGCAATTTTCCACAGGTATTGCTGGGAAGTCTCTCTGGATTAGTGCACACCCTCTTACTTTTTACAGGATGAGTATTAAGGAGACATCCCATTTGAAACTCAGTACACAGCTAAATGGATGAACGTTTATAAAGATTCTTGAGTCTCTTCCTTCAAGAAATTTAGTTTTGGTGCATTTTTTAGTTGTAAAAATAAAAATTGCAAAAAAGGAAACAAAAAAAGAAATTGATAGTTCAATAAAACAAATGCCAAGAACATGGATACGGAAACCGAAGTCACTCAGAACAGTAGATGGTGATATATATTATGTGCTTTTTTTATTTTATGACTCCTAACTCAGAAACTGAGTCCTTTTAAAATTGATAGACCTAATTAAAATCTGCAGCTTGTATTCTTAGGAAGTAAAATTACATTCACTATAATCAAATTCTCTAGTTCTAGTTAAAAAAAAAATAATTACTGTTATCTTACCTTGCCTTGGTTTTATTCACAAAGATGTGATTGAAATAATGAGATTATACAAACATCCATAATCTCCCAGGAGGTGGAAAGAGATTACAGGTAATTCTGAAATCTTTTGTAATGGTGTGACACTAAATACTGTTAGAACCAGCTGTACAGCTACACATGCTACACTCACATTATTTGTGTTTAATAAATGTATTGTGTGTTACTGTTTTAAAGAAACATATGTCTTGAATGACTATTAATAATTAGCACATCTTAGCTGAAAGACTTTGAAAGAACTCTTTTGGGGTTATAATTACACACAGACTCAATATGCATAAGAATTGTTCCTTGTCAAGAGGTGTAAGGAAGAGATAGGAAAGTTTTGAGTAAAGGCCCTAAGGGAAACACCATCAGGCTGCAGAATTGTGGCCCAGGGCAAATACCCACGAGGAGCTTTCTTCTCTTCTTTTAAGCCTTAGAGCTCAGGAGTGAAATTAATAGTTTTAAGCATTATTTACAATTTATGATGTATTCTGTGAGTACTGATGAATTCTGAAATAATTCAAATTATTTTCACACGGGAAGGGAAAATAATATTACTGGTAGGGAGTGCTCCAACCTTGTGGTGAACTGGAAAGTTTCAGCACGTATCCAGCGCAGAATTAAAAATGCAATCCAAGATGTGATTCTTTTTCTGCAATCCAGAATCCAGCAGGCTTCCTGCAACATAACATGCCGTTAAACAGGATTGTGGATAAATGCTAGGATTTGGGATAAATATAGTAGAGAGATAAAAAAAACTCCCGTGACATTTATACTACACTTAACTGTTTATTGTTCTACTTCAAGATTATCAAGGTTATGTGTCTGATCTCTGGAGAATCGTGGACCTCTCTGGAGGAGCTCAAAGGACAACGCAATGTCCCTGTGGTTGGTACATCAGCAGAAATACCCGACCACCACAAGTTCTGAGCAGGTTTCTTTGGAAACCAAGCACAGAAGCTGGCAGCTGGTCATCAACTGCATTTCAGGTGTCCACCCACACACGTATGAAAAGCACATACAAAAAGGGCATAAAAACAAGCACACAGCACTGATACAGAATGAAAAAAAGCACCAGGGACAGCATGCACATGGAATAAGGTCTCTACACCAAATATTTTTGTTTGTTTGTGCTGAATCCAAGGAAACAAGATCCTACACATACTCCTTGTGAAACGACAGCACTGCACTCAAGTTTTCACTTTGGCTATGTACCTCCCCTCCCTTATATTATTATTTTTTTTACTTGCTTCCTTTTCCTTCCATTTTTCTTCTACTTGGTGTACTTCCACTCTTTTGCAACAAACCCACCCTCCAAGCAGTGCAGTGCCAACATTCACAGCCTTTACAGCTCCCCGCCCTCTGCTCTCATCGTGACCCCCCTGGAGCTGGGCCATACCCTATGGCACTTGTACAGCCCAGAGGCCACCAGGCCTCACTTCCAGTTTGCCATCCTGCCTCCAAGCGGGTTATTATTGGAATAAACAGAAAAAGATCAGGATTTGCCTTGTCAGTTTCTCATCCTGATCTTAACAACATGCTGTGCCCCAAACCCAGGCCGCTGCTGGGCTGGGTCACCTCAGCCCATGCCCATGGTCACCTCAGCCAGTGGGTCACAGAATCACAGAATTTTCGTGGCTGGAAGGGACCTCTTGAGATTGAGTCCAACCATACACACACCAAAAAAAAAAAA
>VXBW01005891.1:18825-45073 GCA_013400375.1 Thinocorus orbignyianus | reverse complement strand
CTCAAGGTGAGGCCTCACCAGTGCCCAGCTCAGAGGCACCATCACTTCCCTAGTCCTGCTGGCCATGCTGCTACTGACACAGACCAGGATGCTGGTGGCCTTGGGCACACTGCTGGCTCACGTTAAGCCGGCTGTCCCCCAATACCCAAAGGTCCTTTCTTTTGTAGGCAGCTCTAGCCACTCTTCCCGGTTGCCTGGGGTCGCTGTGACCGAAATACCCTGAGGGGACTGTCCTCACCACAGGGCGGCTCCATGAGGGAAAGGGTGGTGGGGGAGATGTTCNCCCTGCACCGTGTGCGGTGTCTCGCCTCGCCCCGCACGGTTTGGCCTCTGCTACTTCCCTCGCCCTGCTCTGCGCTGCCTTCCCCATCGCCCCCCAGCGCTCCCGGCCGCGCAGCCGCAGCCTGGGAGGGGGCCCTGCAGCAGCGGGGCCGGCAGCGCGGGGTGCGCACCCCCGGGGGGCTCTACCCCGCACCCCTTCCTCCGGGGGCTCCCTCTCTTCTTCCTCTGGAGGTTTCCCCCGCCGCTGCCTCCTTCTCCCGGAGGCCTTGGGGCATCCTCAGCAAGGGAAGGCTCACCCCCGCCTCGCTGTGCCCTGCAGGGCGGTGGATGCCACCTTGGCCGCAGGCCTGGGGTGTAGGCATGAAGCAGAGCCTGGCACTGCACCCCAGAAACACCCCCCTGCCCTCCTGGTGATGTACCGGCTGCTGCGGGACATCCCAGGCCAAATCAAGGCTGTGCCCCGGGTACGTCTCCAAGGGGACGCGGTTCCCATCGCTAGAGCCAGGGTGGAGAAGAGGGAGCTGGTGTTTCTGTGCACCCGTACCATGGCATGAGGAGTGATGCAGGTAACCCTGGAGCTGTGAGCATTGCCTGGCCTGGGTTTAAGTTCTTCTGGTGGGATACAGTGGTTTTTCCATCTCACAAGAGCCTTGAGGGACTCAAAGACCTCGGAGCAGGGATATTATGCTGTTTCTGCAAAAGACTTTTACCTCCAGAAACCTTCCCCTCCCGGTATGTCATCGATCCTGTGCCTGTACATGTGCTTTAAATCTTTAAGTTAGTTTTAAAACACAACCGGCTGTTCTCTCCCTGCGTGGCTGTTAGCCTCTTTTAGGTTGTTAAACGGAACGTGTGCCACCAAACAAGTGTGATTTCCTGATTTAGCTCGTCAACTTCATTAAACGTCTGTTCAGGTTGTATGCTTGATAGCAGAGGGAAAGGTGGTGGTTGGGCATTGGGGGGGATCACCAGCTGGTGTGGTTTTCTTGAGATGTGTCTGTACCTTCTCACAGAGCACGCTGCTCAAGCCTGACCTAAACCACAGCAAAATGTCAATGACTTGTCCCTGCCTCAGTTTCCCCATCTGTAAGAGGAAAGTAGAGATGTTTCTTGGTGGGTCGCAGCTGCTGGTGGCACAAGGTGTAATTCCCCAGGGCTTAGTACTGCAGAGGTCAAAAGTTGGGGTAACATCTGTTACCTGAGAGCTTCAGGGCTCACAATCTGGAGGTGATGTTGCAGAAGAGGGGAACACGGCACTGTCCTGAGGATGTGACTCTGCTCCAGCTCTGTGAAATACTGGTGGTGCTTCAGTGTGCTTTGGAGGAAAGCTCTGTGCTCCTCAACTGGATTCAAATCAAACCGTGATGTGTTGGGATAGAAACCCCAACTTTTCAGAAAGAAAGAACTACAGTGTGCGTGCCTGCTCATGCTTGCCCTTGCACGTGGCTTTTTGGACACACTCGTAGCATCTCT
This sequence comes from Thinocorus orbignyianus, assembly GCA_013400375.1. NCBI lineage: Eukaryota > Metazoa > Chordata > Aves > Ciconiiformes > Thinocoridae > Thinocorus > Thinocorus orbignyianus. The sequence continues at coordinate 43,318 of VXBW01005891.1, read as the reverse complement.
TGCTCTTAAAGAGCCTGGTTTTCCTGGCAGCAGCCTGACCCCTTCCACATCTCCATCATCCCCCTTCAGTGCCCTTTTTGTCTGGTTCTTTATCTCTGGCTGGAAATGCTGGTCCTGGGCCACAGAGGAGCTGCTGCTCGCGTTTGGAAGGAGCTCCCCATTAATGTTTTCCAAGGTACTTTGGTCACCTCAACAAAAAGGGTCTCTTTTGCAATGCTAGTGGGGAAAAAAATGGATGGTGAGCAGATTTTATTGTGTTGAGAACAGTGCCAGCTGTGTGGGGCAAAACAGTCTCTGTTTTGATGCACCCCAACCCTGTCTCGTGTTTTATAATTCTATTATAAGTTCTGGGTCAGGGGCTATGTCTTCCTTCTCCTGCAGAGGAGGACCTTGGACTCCGGTTGTAGCTCCTGCCCCTGACGTGCTGGATGCCTGGCACAGGGCACTTGGGGCTGTGCTATTATCTGGGGAGCTCTTGAGGGGCTTTGAAGGGGCTGATGCCACCACGGCACTGAGCAGCCCTTTGAGGGGACTGGCTGTGGGATGGGGTTGGGGGACATCCAGGTTGGCAAAGTGCTTCTAAACAGCCATGTCTGTGTGTGTTTATAGTCTGGATTGGCGGGGCAGGGTCTCATCTCTTGGAGCATCAGCCTGAGAAAGAGCTTGAGGGCTGATGAGCATTGCAATTTTGGGGCAAGGACATGGGAAAATGCAAGTTGCCCTGCAATAGCTTGCTAATTTAAACCTTGTGTATGAACGTGTAAACCAGATTTTGATTAGGAAGAAGCCCTGCGAGGGCTCCCTGTGAATGTGGTTTGAGTCCTGCAAACCAACAAGTGCTGACCACGAGTAGGGCTGTTGTGAGTGCAGTGGAAAAACAGACCTTGAGGTACTTTCAAGAAAACACCAAGCAGTTGCAGCTTGGGGACACCCTGCCAAGCTGCTGCCTGCCCTTTGCCTGCGGGCAAACCGGGCAGCCCAATTTCCACTTGCAAACTGGGTAGTTGCAGCCCCGGTGCTGTAAAACTTGTAAAATTGGGTGCGGAGACAACTCTGACATCTCGTGCCTGGGAGCTCTTCAACCTGGGGTGAAAATACTCCTCTCCCAGGTATGCCAGGTCCTTTGTTTTTTCACCACGTGTTGTTTCTTACCCTGAGAGCGAGCTGTGGCCAGACCTGACCCTCCGGGCAGGTATTTGGCCTGTGGCTCTAGGTGTTTATGTAAAGGCAGCGCTGAGCTCCCTGCGCTGCCGGTGGGTCCCCTTTTGTACGCAATCGCCTCTCTTGATGAATAAATAACTTCACTACTAGCAATGCTGTGTTCTTCTAAATACCAGTGTCATTTTGAAATCGTTATCCTGCTGTTTTTGGCCAGTGATAGAACTCTCCAGCTCGCAACTTGCCTGTTTGTGCTTTCAATAAATATTTGAATGCTTCTTTGGCAAAGAACTTCTTACACCCTTTGAACCAGTCTTTTAAATGACGCTGTTGTGTGATATCTAGAGAAGCAGGACGAGTTACTGTGCAATCCAGGGAGCCCCAAAGTCCTGCCCCTGCTAAGTGAAGCCAAACCAATCCTGAAACCATGCGAGCTGCGGTGTCTCAACGTGCATAGTTTGGTCGTTAAGGTTTTCAACTGGGATACCAGAGCTTGTTTTGCATTGCTCCTGTAAATAATGAACAGCTAACAGCAAGGCCCTAACGAGGGGGTGAGCAAAGATTTGTTTTGTGTGGTTTTAGCACCGTGTTTATGCCCCAGGAAAACCAGTGGTAATTTTCTGAGGTCGTTGATGTGCCAGTAGATAAAGCAGCCGAGCAAATAAGCATTTAACCTGTGCCTTCTCTTGGCATTTACTCTACAAATTCTGGTTTCCAAGTTATTGTAGATCTTAAAAATTGCCCAGAGGATGTTGTGTGGTATCTGGTAAGCCCCTTCTGAAGTCTCCCTGCACTTGGGAGGGTGGTGAAATCATTGCAAAGGGTGGAGAAGCAGAGCATGTTTATTCACGAGCAGAAGGAAGGGTGTGGGAGCAGTGGGCTTGCAGTTGGTTGGTGTGTCCTCATTATGGCCAGACAAACACTAATTGGGGGCTTCAGAGGTTCAGTGAACTGTGATAAAGAAGCTCCTCTTGAGAAGCATCTAATGCCACATGGAGGGTATGGGTTCTGTTCTTATGTAGGTTGCTTGAATATGCAAGTGTGCTGGTGGTGGCCAGGAGCAATCTCTGCCCCAAAGCATGAGTCTGTGGCTGGTTTTGTGGGGATTTTTTCCCTCTGGCTCCTTATCTTTCTTCTTTTTTTTTTTTTTTTTTTTTTTTTTTTTTTCTTATTTTCACTCGCCCAGATTTAATCTGGCTGTGAAATCAGGGTTCCTGCTCAGCAATTTATCCACCCATTTGATGGGGACAGATTGGGATCAAGCAGAAGGTTGTGGCTTTGTTACAGGGTGGGACAGGGAACAAGGAGCTCTCCTGAGTGTGAAAGCTCGTTAGAAAAGAGGAAATGAGATGAGAACAGAGGATGCTCTTTGTTTTGCAGGAACTTCATTAATGTCTGTTTAAGCTGTGTTGGATCCGTGCTGATGTGATGTCACCCCCTCCTTGGTTGGCTGTAGGGGTGCCTGTTGACTCCCAAAAAAGCAGGGTTTTGTTTGCTTCCTTCGGAGGTGAGGGCCAAAGGTAAATATGTAACTTAGAAGGGCTCTTCCTACCAATCCTCTCCTCTTCTCCTGCAGGAAACACACAAAGTTTACAGGCAGAAACTGGAGGAAGTCACCAGCTTGCAAACAGCCTGCAGCAGCTCCATACACCGGCAGAAGAAGACGCTAAGGGATCTGAAGCACAGCCTGCAACGGTAATGGGAGACTGGAGGGTGGAGGAGGCAAGGTTGGGATGTTTCTCCTTCCAAAAGGGCTGAAATGTTTGGGTTTTTAGGATTTTAATATGCAGTCTGTGTTGTGGTAGTTAGTTTGTTCCATATTATTCTTGAGTCGCCTCCATCACAGCCTGGTAAAATGTTCATAACCCCATAAGAGATGGAGTCCTGTAAATAAAAAAGATCCATGAGGGAGCCTGTGTGGGTTTGCATCCTTGCAGTATGGGCTGCAGGACCGTACAGCTTGTGGTCCACGTGTTTTGCTGGATGAGCAAAGTTTTGCTCCCTAGGCCATGCTGGGAGAGCAACATCAATCCTTGGACCTGAAGGTGTCACTTACTCCTGTGTGGATTTACAGGAGGGAACTGATTCTGGCTGCTAAGGTGATCGCTGGGAGCCACAAGCTAAATTCCTTGTGTGCAGGTCTGGATACAGCACCTTCAACACAACAGGTTGCTAACGCCCCTGTGCGCTGCTCTCTGTTTGACGTTAATTGGTAAAACCACAGTTTGTCAGTAAACCATAAGCATTTGTTACATCCTGAAATATTAAATACCTGAAGAGCTGCAGCCTCTGTGAGGGTGGTGCCACAAATCATGCACAACGTTCCCAAAGTGGAAGGGGTTCCTGCAAAAAACCGCAAAACACAACAAACATGACATTCCCAAAGTGCACTGCTAGGGAAGAGGTGTGGAGTCCTGTCACTCAGCTGAGATGAAGAGAGAGGCTGATTTATAAACCAGCTGGTTTAAACCTACAATGGCATAAAGCAGGTGGTGAAATGAAATCATGGTACCCTGAGCAGTGCTGCAGAAATGTAGGAGCAAAATGTACGAGGGCATCAACTCGTGCAGTTTCCTGTTTGACAGCATGGATTTTATGACAACGCTTATTTTCCTTTAAATAAGAAGGAGGTAAAAGCGTGAACAGGAATATCTTGTTTTCTGTGTTCTTGCAGGTGCAAGCCCAGAGCGAGTCCTGAAGAGTTTGCTCTCATTCAGGAGATCAGCTCCCAGATCAAGGAGAGGCAAAATGCCTTCTTCGACATGGAAGCCTACTTGCCGAAGAAGAACGGGTAGGTGCTTTGCCAGGGAGGCTCGTGCTTCAGGGAGGCTGATCTTTTGAAGTGTTCACAGTGGTGGTGTTCCTGAGGGATAATGTGCAAGTTGAGGGGAATACATGTGAAACTGGATTAGTCATAAATCTCTTGCTGAGCTGCTGTGGCAGTCGTACACAGAATTCATTAGCTGGAAGCACGTGTAAATGTACTGCGTGTAGGCAGTGCAGGTTTTCTTGTTAAAATAAAAGTAACTGCATTGGTGAGAGGTTGTGGAATTCGGTGTTTCACACTGATGTGTTCTTCTGCTAAGAGAATTTTCTCTCTTTTTTTTCTTCTTTTTTTTTTTTTTTAATAGTGTTTTCAACCAACTTAATATATACTTTGCATCAAGTAGTGTTGCTAGGATGGGTTTCTTTCAGTTGTCAAGGGCTGCAAACCCCTCAGAAGTTTCTATCGAAGTCTTCTTCCAGTTTCTCCCCTTTATTTTTGTTTTTGGACAGTGCACCCTCAGACTGTAGCGGAGAAGAGGGACCAGCAAAACAAATCTTTTCTCTAACTTTTTGGGAATTCTGAACAATCTTTCCATGTTTAAATTCCCCTCTGTAGCCTATCTCTCCAGTTTGCCTCAGTTAAAATCCTACAATAAATGTGGTTTTGGTGGATATACTGGAATTTTCAGCTCTGATCTGGGTCATTTTACAGGGTTCCAATAAAATGACTTGCCTGGATCTGATCTTGTTATTTGTTTTGTCTTTCAGCTTGTACTTAAATCTGGTGCTGGGAAACGTGAATGTAACTCTCCTGAGTAACCAAGCAAAGTGAGTGAGTGTTTCTGCACATGTGAATTTGGGTTTCTCTGGGGCCATCCACAAAGATGGATTGAAGCCCAGAGATGGGAATGGGTTTCTCTTAGATCTGATGAAAAATGAACAGCTGAGGTTGGGCAGGTCAGACCATGCCATGGGGCCAAGCTGATGCTTCATGTAGCTCTGATCAATCTTGTCCATCACTTGCTTTTAAGACCAGGCTGTTGCCTTCATTGTAAAGGGTTATTTTTGGCAATGAAAAATTGTATTGTGACTTCTAGGCATACAGTGATTCATAAAATGCAGTTATTTTAGATTTTTTTTTCCTTTTTCTTAAAAAACCTCTTACCATGCCAGTGCAGAAACCAACTCTTATGGACTTAAGCCATTTCCTTGCAGTGTGATGGCCGTGCAGCCTAGACAGACCCTGCAGGCAGAACGCTGCTTTTCACTGCAGTCCACTGGTTTTCTAAAATGTTTCAACCAAAACCTCTGTCTGTGGGCTCAGCATGTGGATTTGTATTTGGTTTGAAAAAAGTGAAGCTGCGTTTGGGTAAAACACCCGTTCGTGTCTGTAAAGGGTGGCTCTTTCCTCACAGGTTTGCCTACAAGGATGAGTATGAGAAGTTCAAACTTTATCTGACAATAATCTTGTTACTTGGGGCCGTCACCTGCAGGTTTATTCTCCACTACAGGTAAGCCTGCATTTTTACTTTTGATCAAGTATTTTGAATACTTGTACTAGGTTTGGACTAGCTTCTCTTCTGTTAAGGATGGTGAGATGGGCTCTGGCATTTAGGCTTTGAGTAGTTGGACAGCAGGACAGGTTTTACACCTCCAATACCAGCAGGACCTGTGTTTTAGCTACTTGCTTTTCCTTGTTTAACTTTTTTTGGAGTCTCTTGTAACTAAGAGAAGTCCAAGATCTTATTTCCTGCTCTGTTGTCTTTCTGGCATCGTGCTGTGCTCTGAAATGAACAGTTGGTTTTGCTCATGGGTTGTCCCAGGCAGGGACTGGCACCGTGCTGCAACTCTGGGCTTGCAAATGCAACCAGAGAGGATTTGCATGACACTATCAGACCTCAAACGTTATCTCTAGGCCACAGATAAAGTATCTGAGCACTGATGAGCTTCCAGTATTCAGTTTTGCTTAAAAACCAGGAAAGTGTTGGAGCTGGGCACTTCCACTGAGGTGTCTCTGGGCCTGGCTGAATGCAGGATCATATTAAAGAGTGATGCTGCTGTGTGCAGGGGCTGTCCTGAATCCCCTTGGCTTTGAGGGCTTGTGAATGGCAAAATAAAGGCTTTTTTTCCCCCCTGAGTATAATGCTCTTCTGCTCTTTTAGTTGATTGGATTTATATAGATCTCATGGAATCTTCTCATTGAATTAGCCTGGAAATGCCTCTCTAAATTGGATCATCCGCTGCTTCCATGGTGCTTTCTCTCCTTCAGAAGGAATTAATGTCATCTCTGCATACCTGCTTATCAGCTCAAGATCTGCAGTGTTATACCATGGGGGCACTTCCCGGAGGAAAGGACTCTGAGACCAGCAGTGCTTGTGGCTCTGCATGTGGATTAGGGATGTTCAGGACTCAGGCTTTGTGTCCGAGGCCTCACTTGGGTGGGTTTTCATTTGCCCCCGGGGAAGGAGGAAAAATACAGATTTTTTTAAAAATTTTTTTAGTGTGTCTTTATAGTTAACATGATTTTTTCTTTACTGTGTTTTTTTTCTTTTTAACAGGGTGACAGATGAAGTGTTTAACTTTCTGTTAGTGTGGTATTACTGCACACTGACGATACGGGAAAGCATTCTCATTAGCAATGGATCCAGGTACTGTGCCACCTGCAAAAGCTATTTAAAGCATGAAATGTCTTTAAGAGTCAAAAAAAAAAAGCCACAAAAGCAGATTCAGCTTGGTGCTGAAGCCCAGCAAATCCAAGATGCTGATGCCTCCCTGCAGGGTCTGTTGTTTCCATCCCCCTCACTTCCAAGGGCAGGTGTGGCCACCTGAGGTTTGAGGAGGGATGAGAAGGTGCAATTCTTAGAAGTCCATAAGCTCTTTGTCCAAAGTGTTCAATGATTTTGGTAGCTGTGGGTTACTTGTGGATGTGGTCTGGAGTAAAGCGTGTGTGTGCTTTTGGTGAAGGGACCAACCCGAGGTACTGGCTTTACACCCTGTGGTTGGCGTGGCTGCCGCAGGGGTCACTGCTCCGTCTCCTGCAGCGTTTGAGTCATTTTGAGGGAAATTGGTGGTTAGGAGATAATTAAAACCCTGGGAGAAGTTAACTGAAAGATGATCCTTACTCCAAGCCCTCCTTTCTTTACGGCACCACGTATCCTAAGGCAGAGTGGTGAGGTCCTGCTGGAGAATCACTCCTGGAGCATCTCTGTTAGGTCTGGATCGAGAACTTGCTCCAATTTACACTTGTGTAACTTAACCTGGAGTCTGGTGTTAGATTTTAGCAATAGCCTGATGGTTGCCTGTCCCCTGTTTTCATCATCCAAGGTGGGCTGGTGCAGGGAAACCGCAGCAATCGCCACGTCTCTTCCCAGGCATGAGGCTGTGTGTTGCTTTGCTTTGGTGAGCGGCTGCTGCTTCTGCAACATTTGCAGCTCCTTGTTGTGTTAATTAAGTGGGCTTCTAATGTGACTCCTTTGCTGCCTGTTTGAGCAGCCAGCATCATGTCAGCCCAGCTCCAAGCGCTGCATGGAGAGCACTGTGCTCCCTTATAGCAGTGCTTGTACAGGAGTGGACCAGCACTTGCGGTAGTGGCAGGAGTCAGTGTTGTCCTAATTAAGTGGCGGTGCCTAATGATAAGCTGGCAGGAGCTTTTGGCTCCTTGTTTCAACCAGTCACTTCTTTCCTGAAGCCAGTTGCTTCCATGATCTCCACAAAATGGGGATGGGAGGGAGCGTTTCTGGGAGTCTTGTGTTGGCATTGCCAGCAGGATGCTTGTGGTCCCCACTCCTGATGCAAGAGGGGGTTTGTTCCTGGAGGCAGACACTGGTGTGGTGGGAAAATCAGTGTCCCTTTGCTTTGCCCAGCACCAAAATCTTAAAAATGGGCTTGTTTCTGGGACCTCCTGGAGGGCACAGTTTCCAGTGTTGCCCTCCTTGAGGCAGCAGGGATGAAGCAGTCTCTTGCAGGCACAGCTGATCATAGGGCTGCTGCAGGTGGGATGTCTTCATTTGAGGTGCTTTCCAGAGAGGAGGGGATTGCAGTAGGGCTGGAGACAAACAGGTAAAAAACCAAGTATGGGGATGTCACTGTCTAAAGCCAGCAGAGAAACCTGTGAGCCTGAGCTACATCCACAGAGGTTGGTCACAGCTGCCTTGTGTTGGAGGTCACCCACATTTGGTTGGAAATGCCCCAGATGAACTCACTGTGTTGGCTCAGTTTCCAAAGCAGCGCCATCCCTTGCTCACTTTACTGTCATTTTCTGAGCTTTCTGCACTGTTCATGTCTGAAAGAATCAGCCACTTCATAGGAAGGACTTGGAAATATCACTTATTTGCATGGCACAGGAGGGAAAAAAATAAAAAAGGGGGTGTGTGGGCTGAAACTTCTGCATCATTAGTCACCACAGCACCTTGTTCTGTGGGAACTGCTGCTTCTTGTGATGCTGGAGAGCTCGTGGGAGCACACAAGATGTGCCCTGGTCCTGAGCCTCCCTCCAGCAGTCATGGATTTGTGTCCCCAAACAGGCTGTTTTGCCAGGATGGTGCTCCACAGCACCCCTTTAGCTTGAGGTGGGCTGTCTATTTTGTTCTCTGTCCTTTTTTCCTTACCCAAGTCAGGATCATTTTTTGCCTATAAAGCCAGACTTACAGTGATAAAATCCATGTTTCTTGCCTAACTGCCCTCTTCTCTCTTTTTTTTTTTTTTTTTTTTTTTTTTTTTTTTTGTTCAGGATCAAAGGCTGGTGGGTGTCTCATCACTATGTTTCCACGTTCCTGTCTGGAGTGATGTTAACGTGGTGAGTCTGCTCTCAAGCCTGTTTCATGGTGTTTGCATCATCTGAGCATTTAAATCCAGCGTGACCGTGAAGCTGTGGCCACACAGACGTGTAGTGAAGCATCAGACTTAATATGTGTCTGATGTTGCAGATGTTGTGAGTGATAAATACAACGCTGAAAATATTTACATTGCTGATTTTAAAATAAAAAACCCCAGAGCCTGAGCCATAGTTGCACTGCTGGTAGCAAAACCTCTGCAAGTCTCCCAATTTCTGTCTCTGACTAGGCAAGAGAGCAGCATTTTGCATTTTGGAGGATACCACAGAATTAATTCTGCCTTTTCTGAACTCAAGATTGTAGAGTATAAAGCCAAAGCTGCCAGTTATCTTCCTGAGGGTGGTGATGTTGGTCAAACAGTTCAGCGATGCACCCCCTGTGCGCCCCCTCTGCAGCCTGGCTCAAATTCGCCATCAACTGTTTTTAGTTAATAATTAAAAGATGTTTTAAAACAACAATAGTTTCTGCTCCTGCGTATGTAAAGGGATGACAGAGTGGCTGGAGGAGATGTTCTGTCCTCTCTCTATCCTCAACTACCTTTAGGAGAAGGAGCACAAACCACCCCTTGCTCCACCACTTGGATTCTTGATGCAGACGCTGCTAAATGGCTTTGCTACCTGGAGAAAACTGCAAGAAGCAAATGAAAAAGAGGGGGCAGGATTTATAGGTGTTGGGGAGGGAAAACCTAATCAATGAGAGCACTCCCTTCACACCAGAGTTGGGATGTGTGGCTGTAGCACCTTCTCTGGGCTCCTGATGGGGCAGAGCGGGCTGGGTACCAGCGCTGGCTTCATTGGCCGATGGGACCTGGTTTGGCTGAGGAGGGGAAGGGGTGTTACATCGTATGCTTTTTATCAAACAAATAAACCTTTGTGTTTTGCTTTCAGGCCAGATGGGCTCATGTATCAAATGTTTCGCAGTCAATTTTTAGCGTTTTCAATATTTCAGAGTGAGTATATCTTACTTTGCTAATTCATGGGATAAAATAGCTTTGTATTTTATGTGCTTAGAAGAAAACATTTCTGCTTGGAAAATACTGGAGTATTAAACTGTAGAAATATAAAAACAGAATACAAAACTACAGTGTAGAGACAATAATGGATGAAACGTTATTAACATAGTTTGATGTGTTTATCATGCTGTTGAACAGCCAATGCAATGACATTTTCTCTCCTCCAGGTTGTGTTCAGTTTCTACAATACTATTATCAAAGGGGCTGCCTTTACAGACTCCGTGCTTTGGGGGAGAGAAACCACTTGGACCTTACAGTAGGTGAGCTTTTCTGCAATACTTGGTTTGCAGAGTTTTTAGATGCTGTGACAGGGAGAGGGCTTTGCAGAGCTGCCACCCCTCCTTGGGTCCTGGGGGTTGGGAGCAAATGGCTCTGATCTCCCCCAGCTCTCAAGAGGGCTAAGATGGAGGTTTTGGTCATCTCCATCTTCATCCTCCTCTTGTTACCACTCCTTCAAGCATGTATTTTAAATTGGTGGGTTATTGCAGAGCAGGACAGGAATAATCCTTATGGGATGGTCTAGCAGGGGGAGGCTGCAGCTCCAGTCCTGGCTCTGTTCTGTGCTCACTCTCTGACTCTTCTGTTATCCTTTTCCAGAAGGATTTCAGTCCTGGATGTGGCGGGGGCTGACGTTTCTCCTTCCCTTTTTGTTCTTTGGGCATGTAAGTTGGACAATCCCATTCTTCCCTCTGCTGTATGGGGCTGGGAGGGTCTGCCACTGTGGTTGCAGCACCATAAGAAGGTGCTTTGCATCCCATGCACCCATGGCAAATGTTTCTAAGGTTTGGGTTTTTGGATTTATTTTTTTTCTGGTAATGAAATAGCCTTTTTTCCACCCCTCTCTCTGTAGTTCTGGCAGCTTTATAATGCAGTCACGCTTTTCGGATTGTCGAGGCATAAGGAGTGCAAAGAATGGCAGGTAGGTGTTGGTTCTGCTCAGAAAAAAGCAGAGAGCTGAGGGGGAAGAGGGTGTTTAACCATGTCCTTAGAAATACTCGGGCATCTGACCCTATCTAAATATATCGGGATGATGTGGCACAGAGCCTGTACAAGAGAACTCAAAATAAATGTGAATTACTGTAGGTAAACTCTTTATTTCTCCCTTTTCAGGTTTTCGTGTTGGCTTTCACGTTTCTGCTGCTCTTCCTCGGGAACTTCCTCACTACTCTCAAAGTGGTGCACACTAAACTCCAGAAAAACAAAGACAAAATGAAGAAGCTGTGAACCCCCTGCCCCGTCCCCGGCGTGCTGGCTGCCCTCCCTCTGCCCGCTGGGTTGGGGATGGATCCTGTGAAACCTCAACTCCGTGATGGATGGGGCTCAGAAAGACTTCTCCATCCCTGTGTTTGGTGAAGGATACGGACTCTGCCAGCACAGACTCAGTATTACACACGCATGGCTCTCCATGTCCTGCTATTTATCTATATTTAATACAAAACATGTTCGCTTTGGAGTTTGTTTTTTTTTGTTTGTATGGTTTTAGGTTTTTTTCTTCTGTATATAGAGCAACATGCACCTGCCTGGCTGAGCGCCAGTGTTTGGAGAATGTGGAATCTACTGTAATTCCAATTCTGGAATGATATTTAACACTTTCCAGTTTTACTATTTAAATTCTGGGTATTGGATTTGCAAAGGTTTATGAACACTCCAGGTTGAGCAGTAAATACAAACTGAATGTTGTTGTTTGTTTTTTTTTTAAGGCATTTGTTTAAGGCATATTTTCAGTGGCAATACTAACCTGTGTGTACTGTGAAGAAAAAAATGCTCATCTTTGTACCATACTGCTGCTATGTATACTTTTAAAAAGCTATTTAAAGAGGAGAAATCCTCTTTTAAAAACAAAAGTGAGAAAAATGAGTTGTTAAATGGCAGGGAAGTCCACCAGCCTTCCTCCAGGGAGACCAGGTCCTCTGTCCAGGCCTGGAAAAAGACCTAAAATAAACCATTCAATATGCAGCTGCTTCAGCTCCTTTTTAATAACAAATACACTGTCCTTTGGGTTTTTTCAAGATGCTGTTTTTCCTTAAAATTACCTTGATCAGTGGCAAAAGTACAGTTGTGCCTCAGTTTCTGTTTTCAAGGTGTTTTTTGTTCCCAGTGCCATCCTGGAAAGGGAAGGACAGGCTGGGCAGAAATATTAAATGCTTTCTTTAGATGCTGCGCTTGTACCAATAATTAAGTGAATGTAAACACTCTTTCAGAAGGAATGTGGAGGCAAATCCTGACTCCCATCCTGCTTGACTTCCCCTGCTGCTTGAACTTAATACTTCCTCATTCAAATAAGCTTGTTTTGGGTGCTTTTAACATCTGTGCCTCCTGAGGCCAGCTGTGGTATCATGAGCCGCTTCAGGCAGCATCTTTCCCAAAGGCAAAGGTTTCCTTTGAGTCATCAAAAGCCCAGATTGGGCAAAGGGCTTTGGTAGATCGTGATCTGGAAACCACGCCCTTCTCTCAGTACATGTAGTCATGAAGAAATAGATATGCATTACAGACTGAAAATGGTTTCATCCATTCTGTTGCTGCGAGGTAATCAAAATTACAGTGTTACTGTCCTGTGGGCATGAAAATAAATTGCAACTTGCATATTTTGAACATTTTCACATTAGCTGGGCTGTATCTTGTTATATTAATTTAGGACTTTCGCACACCCTTGAGGGTGGTGGTTGTTTTCTGTTTGTTTTTTAATCCTTTGATTTCTCCAAATGTAATTGTTCTGTTTTGAGAGCGATGCTGGAGCCTGTTGGATCTGAGCAGTGGGGACCTGTTTCTCCAGGGGTGGGGAGCTCTGCATGTGGGGAGGAACTTGAGTTCTGCAGTGTGAGAAACTGATTAAAAGAATGCCGGAAGGATTCCTGCCACAGAGATGAGGGTAAATGCAGTAACTTCCTGCGTGTTGAGGTTCCAGTTTCATACCAGGCAAGGTGATGCGTGGTTTTGTGTCTTTAACTGACAAAAGTCCTCTGGTGGAGAAAGGGCTGCAAAATTCTTCAGGATTTTTCTATTGTAAGGATGTGTACAAGCTGGTAATACTTTTTTTTTTTAAAAAAAAAAAAATTTATTTTCCATTTTAAGCTTGTAGGGGTTCACAAACAAATCAAAAGAAGGCAGGGGAAATAAAATATTTCAAGGATCAAAATCTTAGGATGGGCTGTAGTTTGCCTTATACAGAAAGCTTCCAGCAACAGCCACACAGCAAAAACTTCCTTCCCTGCATGGGTTTGGTTTACAGGATGGTGACACACTAGTGATTGCTCCTGAAATCTGAGCTTTCACTGCATGGGATGTGCAAAAGAACTATTTTTGGGGCGCATGTACTAGGTTGTGCAGTCTCAGAGCGTTCCTCATCCTTATACAGACAACTAACACCTTCACCAAAAAGGGAAAAAATTTAATTTACAGCAAACATGAGTTTAGTGTCTCCCTTAGCATGCACCAGTATTTCATCTGTTGTGTGTTAAATAAGCTATATTTATTTTTATTTACTGTAAAACTGACATGTTACACACAGTAGCTGCTTGGAGTACTCCTAACTTTGAGCGCTGTGAATATTTTCCACGATATTCCATTTCTGAATTGGAACAACTGATGCATTTCCATTGATAAATACCCCTTTCTGCTACAGGAGCAGTCCTTGAAGGAGACCTCTACAGGTGCAGTTCTGCAAAGCTGGTACAGTGGTGGATGCTCCATCTACAGGCTGTGGGGGCAGCTCAAGGCTAGCTCATAGCACTGCCACTGAGTCAATTCATTTCAACAGGGAGAACTTCATGTCTGTCTCTTCAAAGGTGCCTGATCAGCTGCTCTAATATCACATCTAAAAGATGTGCATTTTCTGCTTGAAAAAGGCAGTAAACTGTAGCTGTAACATGCCACAATTATTCTGCAGAGGAAAGAAAAACAACCCACCACTAATTAAGTCATGTAGTAGCAGTCACTGTTCATTGCAATTTAAATAGCGAGTCCAAGACTGGTCGAAGTCCTGACTGTTGGTTGTTTGCACTTAGGAGCGAAAGTGGGATGGATAAAGGCACACAGTGTTGGTTAGCCTTGATAGGGAACCTTGAAAACTTTGTGAGAGCAGTGCAACAAAAGTGCAAAAATACTAAAAATAATTAAAACTTTAAAATAAAAATTGTTCTAAGAATACAAACATGTAACAACAACAACAACAAAATGTCTTTAAAGTTAAACTGTTCTTGAAATCTCTCAATGCTCTCGTGCAGTCCAGATCATAACACTGAGCACACCCTCTGTTTCTTCTGACGCTTGGCTTTTTTCATGGCATTTAGTGCAATGGTTGTTGCTTCTTTAAAAACGTTTTCTATGTTTTCACGGCACTTTGCTGAGCACTCCAGATAAACCTCTGCGTTAATCTGCCGACAAGCTACTTCACCCTGGAAAGACAAAAGGTAAGAAAAGATGTAAACCAAATACATGAGAGAAGGAAGGTAAGATGTGAAAGGGAATTATTTTGTGTATCTTCATACCATGAGGTCAGGAAGAAAGAAGCTTCAAGTATAGTGCTAGAGTTTAAGTGGCATTGCTAATAAACTGAGGCACTGTTAAATAAATTAGGGGTTTTTCCCCTGTGTTGACCTAAAGCCTGGCCTAACAGTTCAGTGCATTAGAGACTCTAAGATGCAGACTGCTGATAGTGTAAAAATATTTTTAGTATTAAATTTGTTCAAAAGAAATGCTGAGGTAGATACTTCAGTGCTTATAAGATGTCTACACAGCAGGATTTCTTCAGGCCTGACCTTAACTTACGTGATGTCACTTTTAGTAACAAAGGCCACATGCAAGAGCAGAATCTGGACCAATGTCTTGCCTTGTTTTGCTGGTGCACATGCAGAACCCTGACTTCTGCTTCAGAGCATCACAAGGGCTCAGCCAAAATCCTCATATACACAAACAGATGCCTGCATTTCTCAGCCTCACCCAAACGCATGCAAAGGGAACAGCCTAGAATCTAAAGCACTTGCATGCAATCCTGGTTGTGAGAAATCACTACAAACAAAACACAGTGATTTCTTACTTTTCTTGTGATCCTTTTACTGTCATTATTGGAGAGTCAGCCCCCAGTTCTGAATGCTTGTGAGCCTCAGAGTGTGAATTCCAGGTCTGCAACCCTCAGCTTGCAAACTATGCATTTATTCATCATAAACCCTGGGAGTGGAGTCACTTGAGCACTCGGGCTTCTAGAGTGGAGATTTTTCTTCAGCAGATTTAAGTGAAGTTTGTCTCCTTCCAGTTGTTTGCAAGCTGCTGTGCTGGCAGGTATTGTTCAGCTCCTCTGTGCCTGGCATCAGAAGCATCACGTTGGTGACTCAAGATGCCATCAGCTGTAAAAGACTGAGGTGGTGTATATTTAAGGGGAGAAAAACCAATTGGGAAGGTCCACACAGGAGACAAACTTTGTACCTCGTGTGGGCCCTGGAATTTAACTGCATGAGGCCTCAGCAGACTTCCCAAAAGTGTCTGTTGCTTGACCTGAACCTCGTGTGTGAGTGTGATGAAGGGAATTATCAATACAAATGAGGGACAATCTGCAGTTGTTCACAAAGTGGCAGAATGGGCACCTCCTCTTGTGCGCAAGCGAGAACTCCCAGTGTGATTTAGTGGTGATGCAGTCACAGCTCCTTCTCATGCTGTTCAGCAAAAGAAGTGATTCATTCAAGGTCTTAGTGCTCTTAACCTTGTTCCTTGGATTTGTGTCGCAAATAATTTGAAGGCTGCTGTTCTTGCTCTCAGATGAGAAGGATGGCTTTGTAGTTCAAAAAAGTGAAAAGCTGGAGACCAAAGCAGAAAGGTCTGGTGTGACATGGGACAGGCTGTTCCACCACTGTTTCTCCTGTACCTCTGCCAGTCTTGTAACACTACTTGTAAGTCTCACTGCTTTGTAATGCTTAAATTGAAAAAATTTGATAGTATGTAATTTTTTTAAAATTTTAAATCACTTTAGAGACTTCAAAGAAAAGTCTCTTATGTTAGAGAAGCCTTGCAGATGTTTTTGCTAGTGTCCTTGAAAGGATTTATTTTTAAACAGGGTTTGCAAAGCACTTTTTTTTTTTTTCTGGAACAGTCATTATTTTTAATCCTGTAACGTGATCCAGCATCTCCAAGGCTTTCTCACAATTCTGATCAAAGTACCAGTGATGGGAGCAATGTAACCCAATAAAAAATACGGAGGAGGGACAAACTTGTCGAGGGTTACAAATCTGTAATAGGAGTAACCCAGCTGTGAAAAGAAACAAGAATGAGATGTAATGAGCCTAGAAGGCGTAGCCAGTAATGTCCTTTCAGGCACCCCAAGATAGGCAAAAGACTCTTCAAATTTTTCTTTACAAAAAATAGATGGTGATTTGGCCACTTCCAATAAGGACTTGCCAAAACCCCTCTTCATGCTGACTGCCAGTAATTTCTTCATCTGGACACTGTGATCACCTGATTTTGGAGCATCTGTGATTGTAGTTGTGAGGAACAACGCCGCTGAAGTAAGTGTGCTTTATCTTTTGAAAAGAGGACACCACTTTAAATGCACTTGTATGTACCTGGTTGTAAGTAATGGGCTCCTGCTTGGAAGCCCTGAGCTTGCGCAGCTGTTCTTTGTCTTTCCGAAGGTCAGTCTTGCAGCCGATCAGCACGAGCGGGACACCTCGGCAGAAGTGATTCACTTCAGGATACCACTGAGGGTAGAAAAACAAAATTTACATCTGGGTGGTTTTTTTTTTTTTCTTTTTATTGAAACAATAAAGCCAAAGAAGAGAACTAACATTTAATATATGCTCCAATTTCAGAGTTTTTGAAAGTTGTTAATCTAGTGCTGGGGGTCCAACATACCCTAGTTACACTACAGAAATGTTTAAAAGTCCTACCCAGTGTTGGTTGCTTTATAAAAAAAGAGCTAGCGACTGTCTCTATGCCAAAGCACTATTAAACATCTGTTTAAATTCAGAAGAGCTCCTCTACAGTCATATTTAAGAGCAGAATTTGGACCAAGCCTTGCTTTGTTTTGCTGGTGCCACGTACAGGAGCTCTAATTTCTACTTCAGAGCGTTACAGAAATTCTAGAGCAGAGAAGTGGTTGTTTCCCTCTCTCCCCTGTAGTTAGATAGTTAAATGTACATGTGATGGAAGTAGACTTTAATCTAAAATGCTTGTGTGCAGTGTTGGTTGTGTGACATGGCTAGAGATAAAGGAGTGATTTCACCGGTGGTGTTTGATCTTTGTCATGCACAGAGGAGTCACCCCCGGGTCCAGGCACTCAGGAGCCCTGGAGGGGTGAGCCCCAGGTCTAAGGTCTGTGACCTGCAGCTCAGCACGTGCTGAGTGATCGGTGCATCTACACGCCCAGGGCACAGGACACTAAAAGCATCAGCTTTTCTAATCTGACATGTTGTCATATATCAGGCATATCTAATTCATCTAAAAGGTTGAAGCAATTACAAAAGCCTCTTACCTTAGCTTCCACGTTCTCATAGCTAGTGGGGTTCATAACATCGTAACAGATTAACACAACGTTTGTGTTCTGGTAAGAAAGTGGTCGTAGCCGATCGTAGTCCTCTTGTCCTGAAAGAAAGAGAATGTTTTGGTAAAATAAATCTGTCCTCAACAAGCAGCACGATGGGAATATGTAAAGATACATACTTGAGATCGAGAACAATGGGGCTACAATTGCCTAGACTGCAAGTTTTCCATACTTGTAAAATTCCTTCCCTTAAATGCAGGAGTTTCCTCTTCATTGACAAAACTGATGCTTTAGAATATAAAATATATCCTTGGCAAGTTTTAATGAAAAGCCTGCTTTGTCCACCTGCTAAGTACTTAGAAGCAGCTCTAATCACCGATTGCCAAGTTGCTGCTCACAAGCAAAATCAGCAAGAGGAATCTGACAGTTATCGACTAAAACATTTGCAGTTTGGCAGTGCCTGCCTTCTCCCAAATCCATTTGCACATGCGATGCTGTGAGGAGAAGAAACGCCGTATTTGCCAGACGCGAATGCTGAAGTAAAAATCTTTAGTGGGAAACTTGCTTTTCCCAGCTCGGTGAGCTGAGGAAGCAGCAATTAGCACTCTGTGCCTTCAGCCCCGCTGCTCACTGCAGCAACATGAAGGTGATTTTACACAACGTGCTACAACATGAGCTGGGCTTAACTAGTCTTTGAAGCAGGACTACACAGTGGATCTTAGGGATGCTGATGGATTCTGGAAAAGCAGGGGATTTGTCATACTTCTGATTTAGGGTTGTTCTAGCACGTGATCTGACAAGAGGAAGCTAATTTCCTTCAGAGCTGTACTCTTCCCCTTGCTGTACACGTGACTTAGCAGTAATGTCTGTCCTGGGGTCTGAAGGTGTCTTGCTTTGAGAGATTAAGTTCAAGAAAGCAGCAATTACCAGATATAATTGGCAGTTCAGGGGAAAAAAAAAAAAAATCCTTTTCATTTGAGATTTTTTCAGAGACTTAGTAAGGAAGAAACCATGATTTGAGCAGTTTGTACATCTATCTGCCACCTGAATGCTGCCCCTGGAGTCAGGTATGTCTCTGATCCACAGACTTCCCAAAACAAGAACTGGGAATGTCATTGCTTCTCACAATCACCACAATGTACACACAGCCCTAAACTGTGCTAGAGGGAAATTACACATCTCAAATCTTTTATTGCTACTTCATGTGAAGGGATGCTGAAAATTCCAGCATGCCCCAACTTTATACCAACTACCTGCCTTGGCGCCCTGCTCAGTCCCAGTCACATCCCTCCAGCCAATGTGCCTGTCTCAAACTGCCATCTGAAGAACTGTAGATACCAGAAGGTAAATAGTTCCACAATGCTTTACCTACCTCCTTAATTTAAGTGATGGAGATACAGGTTATTACATAGCAATCCCTACTGGATTGTCTGAGATATTTGTAGAACAGGAATCTTAGGTCTGGACCACTGTATTTGAGCTCCCACAAAAGCAGCGTGCTCTGTGGGCAACGTGCAGAACAAAGAAGGATTGATCCCTCAATGTTTAATCCAAAAATAATAAACAATTGACAAAATTATGCACATTGTATAAACACTCAGAGCAAAGGCTGTGCTGCTTAGCCCTTCTTACTCTTCCCAAATCCACCTACTTGTTTGCAACCGATTTACCGTTTTGTTGTTGAGATAATCCTCTAAATGCATTAACCACATCAGGTGCCAAACATTTTCTTTTTTCTTCTAACTTCCTCTAGTGTTATGTGCCCTGTGTAATTTTCCCTGTCCAAGTTTGCAACTCTGAGCCTCTACTAATGTACCTCATCACATTAAAAGGTCCTCCAACTTATTGCTGGCAATTTGTGAGGCAGACAGGACCATGCTTTTGGAAGAAACACATCAGTCTGCCTGGAATTAGAACATACAGCTAAACCCATGCCATCTTGGGTGGGATAACCGAAGAAGTGTCTTCAATGATGTGATACAAATACGCTGCATTGCAAGTCAAAAACTACAGATATGCCCCAGTGAACTGCACCTTCATCTTCAAAACTAGCTGCATGGTTTGGGTTTTTTAAGCAAACTGAGAAAATAAACATGTAAAAAACCACTGCTGTATAAGATGTGGCTCCACACACATTTGGAATTTCAAATACAGAGCTCAGAACAAGATATAGTGCAGAGAACACAAAGGGAAGGTTAGAAGGCAATTGCTTAACTTGCGTTACGGTTGGATGATTGCAGCGTTTACTTGTAAGAAGAGGAAGCAATTTTTTAAAAGCTCAAATGCAGTTCTTCAGTTGCTGAGGATGTAACAGATCAAGCTGTGTCTAAACATCAGCATCTCTCTCACTGAAAACAATCCTTTTTACCCCCTGTCCTTGATGAAAATGATGAAAATGCGAGAGGGCCTGGGAGACTTTTTCTCTTACAGCTGCTTAGACTGTGGCTGAGCTTATCTGGCACAGAGTTAGGTCTTCCACTAGAAGAGTTTTAAAATGAGAGAAGAGGACTGAACCTAAACAGTAACTGAGTGAACATGCAAAGCCCCTAGGTGTGGTTCCTCAAGCACAGGGAGCTGTTTTCTTTCCCACTTAACAAAAAATGTGCTGTAGAAGAATCAAACACATGCCTATGTCTGACCATATGTGACCCTCCTCTGCCTTCCTCAGTTCATTGTAGCATCAGAGACCCTGTTTTATTTTAAAGAAAAAAACTTCGCCCAGCTGAAATCACCTAAAATTTCCTACTTCTTGGCAAAGATTGCACTCCTGCATCCCTCTGATGTGCTGCATAACCCACTACTCTGCAGCCAGGCCCTACGAAAGGGTGGGACCTCAGGTGATGGTTGAGGGTGAAGAGGGAAAGAAAGTGAAACCACAGGTCTCAGTCTCACGTGGACGTTCACCTCTGCTCTTCCTCACCAATTCACCACCAAAGATGTGCCAGCCTGTGCATTGCTCAGCCTGTAAAGGAACTAGCAGCCACTGACATTGACAGAAGGGGGTAAAAGATAGAATCAAGACTTGCCAGCTCAGGAGGCCACCCGTATGTGCTGTCCTAATACACAGCAGCCTTGTCCATCGCCACCAACCGCCACTGGGTCAGGAAGAATGTAATATCCTGCCATGCTCTCCAGACCCACTGACCACTTCCTACATATGGCCACATGTTCTCTGTAATACTCCACACTCATGGTTTAGCACTGATAGGGACCTATGAGATGGTGAGCCCTCACAGGCACACAGAAATGCACCCAATTCTCTTTGATTTGTTACTCTGCAGGCTCCAGGGGAACACCAGGGTTATTAGCTTACCAGCTATGTTTAAAAAAAATCAGGAAACAGACATTCTTAGCAGGAATAAAACAAGTAGATGAGAACACTTAGAGTTTCCTAGAATTAAAAAGTTGTGAGTTTTCTGTCTTCCTCAGCCACACCCTCCTTTTCAAAGTTATGAAAGATTATCCTTGCGTATACTGGCTTCTAAAATTTCTCTTAAGGCCTGAGTGCCATGAATCTGTCATGACAGATCTGAAAAACCCCACTGGAGGCTTTCTGTCTGCTTCCTGCCAGTCACAGAGAGCACCCACAATGATGAGACATTGCTTCCTCCCCAGCCTTCCCCCACTCAGCACAGCACTCTTCAGTCTGAGAGAGCCCCACGCTCATCAGCAACAGAACTTGTACCTTCTGTCTGAGCTGCAGCTAAAGCATCAACACTGCTCCCTTAGTGTGTGAAAAATTATGGAGTTAATTTACCTCTCAATGCCTTTGCCTCTATCAAGCACAGCAAGAAATGGAAACTTTTAATTGAATAAGCAGCTGCAAAGCCTATTTGCAGGTGAGACAAGTGCTATTACAAACCCTTTAAGCATTGCGTAGGTACACCACCAACTTCCTGCAACAGCAAGAGGTGTTTCTGATGAGGAAGACAGAGTAGCACAGTACAGAAGTCTCACAAAGAAATGTCATTCTAGCTTATTTTAGACTCACTCATTAACTTCATTTGTTGCCCAAATTCTTGCCAAGAGAAAAACTACCTTTTGTAGCTTGAAATGTTTGATTCTTAGGCACCTTGTTTGTGTCCTTCTCCTTCAGTAAGTAGAACAAGCTCAAAGTCTCAAGCTGCACAGGAGCCGACAATACAAAGAATCCTTCTAACCTGAAACAGACCATGGAGCTGAACCTGTCCTTTACCTTCTCGTGACACTGATGTAAGTGCAGCTTTATTCAGTGTTGCTCTTAGCACGATCCTAAAGATATCGAAGTCCTTTCTGCAGTGGATACATCATGACGACGCAGTGACACTTTTTAGAACAACTGTGCCTTCTCCTCCCCAACACTGCTACACGGCACTTATTTGAAGCCCTTCACCTCAGAAGTGGTTTTATATCCTTTTGATCCCACTTGAATGACTTTATGATAACCTGAATGATTTGGGAACCTTTCAGAGTGGGAAGCAAAACACAAGTGTAAAGCTGTCTTGGGATTTTAGAGAAGAGCGAGACCAATTCCAGCAGTTCACTAAGTCAGAAGATGATTCATGAAATACAGTTAATATGCTGCACGATCAAACCAGTGTACTTCCAGAATAAGGTGTATGTTTAGACTCCTCTTTAAGCCGCACCTGCTGCTGTACACCCACCCCAGGCCATCATCACCACCTGAGAGAGAAATTTAATGAGCTACTGCATGATATGGCAGAAGCAAGTCAACACAGTGAGACACCAGTGCCAAAACTGCATCTCCCATGCTGCATCCACATGGCAGTGAGACAGGAGCTCTCACCTCCTAAACTGGATACTTCCCTTGCTCTTCCCTTACTGCACTATCTGAACTTAGAGGACAGGACACAACTTTTGGTCCTCCTCTGACCTTTATGGAACTCAACATCAGTGTTATACTATTAAAAACAGGATGGGATTAAAATGTGTGCTCAAGTGAGCTCTTCCTCAAGCGTAACTTCCAGCTTCAGGAAGAGAATGAAAAGCTGCTTGAATCAGAGTATGACACAGATCTGTAACATAAAACTATGTAAGCGGCTTTGAAACAGAACCAAAACTCAAGTCTCTCAGCCACAAGCAAATGCCTTAACCAAGGTGGCAATGTCCTCCCTTTCTTTGCACCCAATAATCTTGATGTGTCTCACGCAAAGCAAAAGAAATGTAACAGGAAGGAAGGAGACAAGTGTCAGCATCCCCTTAGCGACTTGCAGCCTTGTGGCCATGACGCTGTTGTGGGAGGTGAACCATGAGAGATGGAAAGTAATTGCTCTTTCATGGTGGAGATCTCTGCCAACTAGGCAACAATGGCATCTCCACTTCCCAAGTGTCTTACGGGGGACAAAATATTCCCCACTCTGTTCTACAGTGGGGCAGTGCTTTGGTCCAAGACAGTACTTACAGCTGTGAACTAAATGTGGAGGAGCAGACACTTTCTGTTACAGTTACATGCCTGACCACAGAAACAGAGTAAGACAAACCACCAGCATGGGTCTGGTGAGTGTTCTCCGGGCTGCTGGTGGCTGTAGGTCTTGCACAGAGCTGAGCTCCCTGCGTGATGCAAGGAGCTGGGCACTTCTATCAGGCTTGCAAGAGTTTGGTGCTGCAATACTGAACCTGCCCTACCTACCACAGTTTACATACACAGATCCCGTGCTCCTTAAAGCCTGGAGGAGACTCCAAAGGCAAACACTGGAAAGTGCAGCTTGATTTTAAATGAGCCAGCCAAGTATCAAGAACTGTGTGACAGGCAAAAATTCCACGCTGACAGCAAGCACACACAAAAACTCAACAAGTTCACTGTGGCAAGTTCTCTGTTCCAACACACAGTATTAAGGAAATCCCTCTTTCACGCTAGATTTCAGCTCTTCTCTTTTCCTTTAAAGCTTAAATACAAAAGCCTTGCCATTCAGTAGAAGCTACATTACCCAAATCACTGGATTCAAGAACAGTAACATTGACACAAGAAGATATATTGGCAAATTGAGTGCTCAGTAGCTGATACAGTGCTGTCAAGATTAGCAATAAAATTCACTTTTAGATTAAAAAGCTTTAAAATCATCTAATCAGATATCGTGTATCATATGGAAGAAAGTAAGTGTATTTTACTACTATTAAAAATTAACGTGGACTGTGTTTGAATCTTACTTGTCTTGATGTAAATTTGGAACAACTCCACAGGCTTAAACTGAAACAGATGATTTTTGGTGAGCTGAAACAGAGCACGTGTCAATTTTAGGGTTCATTTAGGAACGCAGCTGGATAAGTCTAGGAACTTTGAATGAAGTTGAACACAAGCCATTTCACAAGATCCTGAAATGAACCTGAACAAACTACCAGAATTTTCAAATAACTTTTACTGCTACAGCCTTTTTTATTGTGAATACAAACCAGCCTTTTTCTCCTGCACTACTAGATCACACATGGCAGGAGATTAAAATATTTTCCTGGTTGATTGTATTATGCTTTGCATCTGGGAACAGGGTTTTAATACCTTCAGATATGTTTGCTATTTGATGTGATTTTTCTTAACGAACCGGGTTGTTAAGATAGTGAATGAGCTAGAACTGCCATTATACCAGTGACCCTTTCTTTTTCTAGAAGGCACATGTATGCCAGCAACAGGTAATGGTTGTTGTTTCGTTTGTAATTTAACCTCCAACAATCTTAACTGCGACATTACACTAAAAGTATGCTAGTAGAAAAACAATTTGAAAACACATTCCAGCTTTACAGCCTGCAAGCATCAGGCTGGTTTAAGCCGACACGGCGAAAACTGATGGAACAAAGAAGACGGGCAGGTTGGCAGGAGCGGCGTTTCACACCGGTCAAAGCCGTTTCTGCCTATTTGCTTGAAATTAGGCAAACCCGGGGGCTGGGTTTGGGTCAGCCCCAGTCCCCAGCAAGGTCCCAGGCCACCCACAGACCGCCTCCCGCTGCCCCAAACTGCCGGGATCGGGGGAACGGAGAGAACGATGTGACTCCCCCTCCTCTCCCCTTACCTGCGGTATCGTACAAATTCAGGGTAACCTCCTTTTTCCCCACCGTAACGCTGGTCGTGTACTTCTCGAAGACGGACGGCGCGTACTGCTGCAAAGGGAGGAGAAGCTGTTCAAAGCCAAGGACCGGCACAGCCAGGGCGCCCCCCCGGCCCCTCAGCCCCCCGGGACCCGCTGTCGGGACAGCCCGCTCACCTCGGGGAAGGCGCCCTTGGCGTATACCATCAGCAGCGACGTTTTCCCGCAGCCTCCGTCCCCC
>VXBW01005891.1:6489-18580 GCA_013400375.1 Thinocorus orbignyianus | reverse complement strand
GCCCCGCCGGGGATTGGCCGCGCCGCGGGGGCCGGCGCCTCAGGTGCCTCCGGGCCCCGCCTGGGGCTGCGGAACCCCCCGGGCGGCGAAGCTTGAAGCGCCGAGCGCCTCTCGGGGTCCTGGAGCTCCTGTGCTGTCCACTCCTTACGGTCTGATCGGTGCTGGGGTGGTCCCAGCCCTTTCAGCACCCCCTCAGGCCTTCTTCCCTCAGGACCTCATCCTCCCTGGGAGCCTCCAAGGCCTCCATCTGCCCCGGACCCCTGGGCCCTGTCACCTTTGTGCTTCCCTTTGATCCACCATGTTACCCACACTTGGGTTCTCATCGCCATGCAGCAACGGTGGTGTCAGCATTCTCCCCCAAAGTCCTCATTTACTCACCATGGGAGCCTCTTTGGACCTTGGGCATCATGTTGGTTCACCTCACACCACCAGCAGCTGAGGAGATGTCATCCGGTTCAAACACCATATATCTTCCAGTTTGAGCTTCACGTTGGTTTACCTCATGGCACCAGAGGCTGAGGAGATGTCTTCCAGTTCAAACACCATGTATCTTCCAGTTTGAGCTCCACGTTGGCTTACCTCATGGCACCAGCGGCTGAGGAGATGTCTTCCAGTTCAAGCACCATACGTCTTCCAGTTCGAGCACCATGTTAGTTCGCCTCACATCACCAGCAGGTGAGGGGATGTCTTCTAGTTCAACCTCGATGCCTGCAGCAGTGGATTCCAGTTCTGACAGCTGAGGGAAAAGCGTGCAGCGGGTGCGGGGTCAGCCAAGGCAGGGGAGAGGCAGAGACCCCCCTGAAGCATCCCCCAAAACATGTCTTGTTGCTGGCACTGGGAATGGCAGTGACTCGCTGCTTTTTTCCTACTGTATTTATCACTCGAGTAGGAACCGACTGCTCTGCTCGTTGCTTATTCACCCAGTGCCACCCACCCAAGGTGAGCTGCCATGAAAATAAACCATGATTTTACATTTTAGTGGTGGAGATGCAATGGTCCCAGGGACCTGCAAGCATTGGTTTGTACAGTGGAAGGCAGGGGATCACAACTGCTACGTATGTTTGTCCACGACACACGTCAGGGGAGTGATGCTGTGTTCGTGACAGACCTGATCGGGTACCCATCTGCCACCATTTTGCACCAAAAATAAAGTGTTTCTTTCTTAGCAGGGATTAACAGTGTGCTTTGTCGCAAATAAACCCTGCCAGTTCTTAAGAAATGAAAATTGACTCTAAAATTTTTACTTGTGGGAATAGCAACAAAACCCTCAGGGCATGCTTGAGAGAAGCGAGATCATTTAAGGGGGGGAAAAAAAAAAAGAAAATCACAACTCGAGCAGGGTTTTGCATTTTGTGCTGCGCGGTTGTGTCACTAGATGGCCTTCCAGACCCAATGCAAACACAACTGGAATCCGCATCTCCGTCAAGGGAGACCCTGCTTTGTGCAGAGGGCAAACAAAAAGCAAGAAAATGATATTTCGAGGATAAGGAGGAGGAGGGACGTGTAAATACCCAACAAAGTGTCATATAATTCAATTAATATTAATAAAAAAGCAGCCAGATTCACACCTATTTAAAGCTAAGCATTTTACTGAGGGAAAAGTTGATGCAAGCATGTAGAATACACAAGCTGTCAAAAAGATGCTTTATGAACTGCAATCTTATCCATCATCTCTGGAACATGTAAAAACTGTCAGCTCCATGACTGCATGGCTTGCAGTAATATTTCTAATGGAAAATACAACTATTTTAGCGAAGCAGCAAGGTCTCAGCCTACTGGTACTTCCTTGTAGCCACAATTGCAGAGAGGAGTAACAGTACACGCCATCTGCTGTATACTCATATTATTAGTTTACATGGTAATATAAACTAGACAAGAATGGGGACCTGTTCTTCCTAAATGTCTTCAGAATTATGTATTTGAAATACACTTAAGAATTTTCTTCTTGATAATACAGACCCCAGCTTTACAAAGACTTAAACATAAATTCAACAATAAGAACAAGTAGCCCCATTTATGTCAAAAGAAATACTCATTAACTTAGTTAAGGATGTGCATATCAAGGCAGAGCCTTAAATATTTATTTATGAACATTACCAGTGATATTAATTATTTGTGTTTTCAGCGATGATTTGCCACTGAACTACACAGCATGTACATACACAGCAAGAGACAACGCCCTGAAGAGTTTACAATAGGAAAGGCAGACCCTAAAGAATGGGACTTACCATGTAAGTAGAGGGAATTTCCAATAAATTTCAGGTGTTATGCAAGGGCAACACTTGTTTACCATGTGCAGAGACCCTTATTGATGAATAATCTCTGCCCCACAGAATTGACAGTGTGAACTGACAGGGCAGACAGGGAAGGGGAAACTGTAATGTAGGAGAGATGAATTGTGTCTTGCACACACAAAGAAGTTATGGGTGACCATATCTGTGTAAGAGTAGAAGCCTGTGACAAAGCTAGGTATGTACTCAAGGTAATTTGATTTGTTCACAGAACAATTGTACAAAATTGTTTTTTTCAGTTGTGCTTTTGCTCACAGTGCAAGCACTCTTTAGACCCTCACTCAACCCTGGAAATACCCTTTTTTCCCAAAAAATCAAATCTCCCAGTGTCTTTGACTTTCAGTTGCTTCTCAGTATCCTTTTTTTTTTTTTTTAAGTCTTTCTTGCTGTTTTCTCTTGCACATGCAGAGCTCTACCATCTGGTCCTCATGGCCTGATATTTTACACACACGCCCCCACCCCGAAAAATCCCTTGGGCCACATGATTCACCATCTATTCAAACCTTGCCATGTGTCTGTTTTTTGTGTAGTAGCCCCTACTGATGTAAATCCCTTGTTTCATAAGGGCTCTCAATTGCCTTTTTTCACTGAAGGCAAGGTGGCTGCGACACCTGTCAGTTTCTAAGACGTTTAACCCAACCTAAAACATTATTACACTGTTGTTTGGCTGAGTAGGAACCGTATTCTTTTTCCCATTGGAAAGTGCTGCCAGAAAGGTATTAACTTTCCAGACTATTAAGTAATGTGGAAAAATTATATTTCAATAAGAAAATTTCCTTTCTGCCTTTTCATGCCTTAGGAATATAGTTCCTGTTTCACTTGGCTCAAGTAGCCTATGTACTAAATCAGTGCAAGAATCTTTCAATAAACTCTACATAAAATCTGTCCAAATGCTACCATGAAGTTCAGAGGGGTATGAAAGAAAACAGAACAACGGTTTGCAACAGGAGGTGTTAGCCAAATTGGGCACATAACTCAGCAAAATCGGGCAGCAAATATTCAGGCACCTTGATGTAGTTTGGGCAGATTTTGCTCATAAACCACACACTGACTGCTACCTAGAGAGAAGCTATTTATAGGGAACACATAGTGCTTCTTGGGTTATTTTCTCTGGTATGCTTTAAATTGGGGGTGCCAACTATGTGAGCCACGTATGGCCTACCTGATGCACGTGGGGCCAATGTGCTGTATTTTGAATCTCACCTTCCATTAGAAACAGAATTTTTGGCTTTGCAGTTGTGGGAGAAAAAAACTTCTCCCCTTTACAGATTTGAAGAATATGTAAATCAACATGGTAACGTCTCAGCGTGATACAGTAAGTGCTTAGGGGCAGTTTCAAGTTTCTGTTCCTCACTGAAGTGTGATTTCTCAAGCCAAGTTCTGCTGTAAAAAAATGGGTAATGCAAAGTTAAGATCATTCTATGTTTTTCTGGAACATCGAACACAATGACTGATCTCTGAAAAGCATGAAATGAACAGGCAAGTGTCTGCCAACACCACCATAACTCTGCCCCCGCGGATCTGGGCGATATGTGTGTCTCCCAGATGTGCTGGCACGGCTTCACTGAGCGATGGGGAGGAATTTGTCAACACAGGCTGGCAGAACTATTGCAGGGATGCTGAATCTCATCCTCTACCTCTGTGCTGAGAAGCGAATCTAGAGATTTCCCAGAGAGAGAGGGATTCAAAATGCCTTGTTTCAGGCGAGATCTGCAGGTTGTGTTTGCTTTGGTAGCTCTGGCTGGTTTTACCATGGGAACAGTCAGAAGCAGGCAGTTCAGGAGTGATGCACAGCCTTGCTCCTGGCTGAGTGAGAGCACAAGGCTCTGCTACAGATCTGCATGAAATTAATCAGCATCAGATGCTTTTCTGCGTCCAGATCCGCAGCAAAGACTAATCCCATCAGGAAGTAATTTGGGGAAACGTAGAAAAAGGGGCTGTAAATAGCTTTCCTTCCAACACAATGTGTTTTTATCTGATATCCAACTCTTCTTTTTAGTATATGCCCCTAAAATCCCTCTGGCTTACACTTCCCCATGTTTTCATTACCCAATACTCCATTTAAGCCAGCAAGAGATGTTTTTGTTTTGTTTTGTCTTTTGAAATCAGAGCGCTCTCTGCAGTATCTGCTTTCTTCATATTACTTTTCCCTTCTTCCCCTATTCCTAATACAGATTTTCTTCTAAAGTACTTGCTGGTTTTGAGGCAAAGGAGGCTGGGACCAAGAGGAGTGTATGTTAACGAGGATGACCACAGCACCACAGCAGAAGCTGCATTCAGCTTCTTTACACAGCAGGGATAAGTAAGGAGTAGGTGGATCCACTGTGGATGGCCACCAAATCTGGGTTATGGTCTCCAGAAGTTGGTTGGCAGATTCCACTAATCCTGAAATGTGTGGAGTTGTACTTTTTGTGCAGCTTTGGAGAACCTGAGGTTTAAATGATTCCAGGTTTGGCTTGCTAAATATGCTTTCTACTATGTGAGCTACAATGCAACTTGAAAAAGTGTGTGTTTTTCAGAGCCATTAGAAGAGTGAGTCAGGCTTTGATCAACATTTCATTTCAATGCTGCATTGTAATAGCCATCACTCTTGCATCTGGCCCAGGCAGGAAGCTCTGAAACCTTTTGGACAAGAATTTGGGAAACTAGGAATATTCACAGGAGAAAAAGGGATGGCAAAGTAGCCTATAAGAGAAAAGACTGTGAATGAAATAGGGGCAGGCTTTTGCTGAGTAACGTATGGCACCAACATTAAAGGGCAATTAATGTGTGAAATTTGTATCCTCCCCTCTGGTGTCTGTGCAAACTTCCTACAGGAAGACAGCAACTGCAGACTGAAGAGATGATAAAATCCTGTGTTTATATCCCTACGGGAGACACCGTAATAATTTCTGCCTGATTTTGTTGAGTGCTATATGTATGGGGCAAGCTAAGCAGGAAGCACTTGCTCAGTTGTCATCTGGCTAGGAAGGAGCTCAAGCATAGGGACAGAGGTCTGGCAGGAACCAGAGAGGTTTGTGGCTTCTTGGCCTCCCTAGACACAGGACAGGCCCAGACTTAAGTTTATCTCAGACCTGAGAGTAACCATTAACCCAGCCAGAGCAAACTCTGCAAAGAAACAGCAATGCTCAGAGCAGGCTAATTAATAACTTGAGGGCCTGGAAATAAACCCAGTTGTAATTGTGTCATGTTTGCTTTAGAGCTGTGATTTTTGGCCTGTGCCACCCTTATAGGAGCTGGGCAGGTTGACGGTGCAGAGTGGCCTGGCTGGAGGTCCTTGCTGTGAGCCACTGAGCAACTTGGGAAGGTGTTTGAGCAATCGTGGCAGTGGCTTGGTACAGTCTGCTGTGCACAGGCATGTAGAGGGCAGCAGCCTGCCAGCATTGCTCCAGCCCACGGGTCATGGCCGAACTCGGACTGGCATGCTGCCCTGCGTGAGCTCGACACCGCTGTCCTTGATGGCATGTTTCCTGTACGTTTCTCCCTTCCTACACACATTTCACCCTTCCTGACTCTCATCGTAACAACAGGCACACTGTCAAGTTCCCAGTAGCTTACTGGGATTAACACAGTAGCTCTGATTTCTTAAGGCGGGGAGATTTCCTGGTTAAAACCACTCTAATTAAATGTACATTTCTCATAACATCAAAAAATGCTCCTGCATGAAAGGCAGCTGAAACTGCTTGTAAAATGTCAGTGGCCCCAAGACCTTTATCTGTCTCAGAAGTCTAACAATAGCATAGACAGTGCTTGTTCAAAGTTACAGGGCTCCACACAAATGGAAGGAGGCAAATATAGCATCCCCCTGAATCAGATATTTTAGACAAAAGTTTTCCAAGTACAAAACACATCTGCCCGTGTATTTCTCAAGGTTTTTTTTTATTGGTTTGAAACACACACAGAGCCCACAAGAAATCCTTTGCACTATAGATCTGCATGAGCACCTGTGTATTCCTTTTAGGAGTCAGTTTTGGATCTGGAGAAGTGTTCTCAGTACACAGACCTCCAAGCAAGCCAGGGCTGGCCGAAGAGGAGGGCAACAGCTGCTCGAGCTTTAATTCCTCTCCCCACCCTCCTGTGCAAATGTACCCCTCAATCCTCTGTCTGGAGGAGATGTGGAGAGGAACATGGAGCTCCCCCGCTTCCCTGCCGGCTCTACGAGCATTTCCTGTTATGCAGCCAATTGCACGTTGGGCACTGGGACCATAAAGTGTTTTTTCATGTGGGCGACTAAGCAGTGGTGGAACCAGTATCTCTTTTGGTCACATTATCCCCCTTCTTATGCACTACAGCAGGCGTTTGTGATAATTTGCTGCCACAGGAACCACTTCCTGCACGCTGTGAGCAGCAAGAATTCCTGGACTGCTGGCAGGAATTGTGTGGGGGGAAAAGGAAAGACAACGTGCAGGGGAAGGTGTAGGGAAGCAAAGGGGGCCCCGTTCTCCATCAGCAGCTCCTGGAAAAGAGAGGGGGAGAAAAACAGCGATGGTTTTGCCAATTCAGTGGAAAATAATTTCAGTTGGGAATTAGCAATGCCCTGCACTCTTGAAGGTTAAAACAATTAAAGGTATTTTAATTTAAGACTTACCTTGAAAAAAACAAAACAAAACCAAAAAAGCTAAAGCAAGTATTAGAAACTAGGTTAAGAACAGAGCCTGTAGGAATCAAGTCTAAACAAAAAGCAGGGGCTATCCAGCAAGAAAACCACAAATGGCAGGGGATGAAATGTAAAACCCACAGTTCACTGCAAAACATGAAAGATGCTGTTGTATTCCACACCTCCTCTTCCCGGGTGTAGCCGTCTCCACAAGGTGAAGAGCAGTAATGAATCAAGCTCCTTTCCTCTCTTCCTTTATTTTCTATTCAATTATTTGTAGGCTGTGCAAGTTCTGCTTTATTTCCCCTCTCCATATGCTGCACTCTCCTCCCCATTTTTTTTTTTTTTTCATTCCAAACTGTGCATTTGGCCTCTCTCCCATTTCTTTCTCCTCAGTGCGTGCCCCCTGCTCTGCTAAGATCTGCTGTCTTTGTAACCTCCGCTGTGCACATATGCTGGTTCTCCCTCTCCCCTCCCCGCCACCCCCTGCTTCTGGGCCATCAAGTGTCCCTCCGCTTCGCTCCAGCATTTTTGCCAGGGGGCCCATCAGCCAGCCAGAAAAGGAACAATTTTGCTATGGCCACTGCTCCTGTTTTCATGCTGCCGGCTCCTCTCCACCGATCAAGGGGAACCCGTGATGCTCCCATAGCACAGCTGATTGGTAGCGAAGGCAAAGAGGGCTCTGCAGCTGCTTAGCAACTGGGAGCTGCTGTTATGCAGCAGCGTAGAAAGGCAACGGATGGCACAGCGTTCACTAATTCTGCACGTTCTGGCCCACTCGGCTGAAAACCGTGGCTTAGTGGAGCAGCTGGGGCACTCCCAACCGTCCTGTCAAAAAATAAATCAAGATGGGGGATACCTTAGCTGTGGATTTGAAAGCCACGGCAACAATGTCAAAGGCAAAACCGCCCTGCTCTTGTGTCGCACGTTGTCTGCATCACACCAGTTAAACTGCTCCGATTTGTAAGCTAAACTCATTCCATTTGATCTTTGTCATCACTTTTCTGGCTGCAACATTTCATACTCCATCACTTACATAAGAATGTTCCTTGTATGCGCTGCCTTTGTTAAAAAGGCTCACAGGTCATCACTACCATCACATCTAGACTGTTTAATGATAGCTGTCCAGATACAAAAGTATTTTAATGCATAAATATCCTTTTAGATTACTGATCTGTATCTTCATTTCCTTTTGATGCAAGCTCTGCAAGTGCCTGAATTCTTTTAATGGTACATTCTTTTCATTCTNTTTTTTGTGTGTGTGTGTGTAAAACTGTACTGTTTAGGCCATGAAGTACTGAAATGAAAGGTTTAGTAATTTGACAGCTTTATAATGTTGATTAGAATCGCCAACCTTCTTGATTTATTTAATGATTTTTAAAAGCTTGAAGGTATTCTAGAAAATAACCGGTTGTACATTCTGATGGGTTCATAGTGTTTCAATAGCAGCTGCATTTCAATAGGCACGAAGCAACACAAAACATTCTGCAAGTCAGGTGTTGAAACGGTTTCTTTATTCCTTTATAGCTCAAGAACGATTAGATCTGTGAAAGTACTCACCACCTATCTTACAGAGGCAGCTTTGTCATAATACTAGCAGAAATAAAACGAACAGATGCAGTTTAAAAAGAATCCAAAAAAAAACCCCCAGCTCTGGCAAATATCCAACATGTCCATCAAAAGTTGTATGGTTCTTAAAACAAAATAAATGGTTGTTCCACTACTGGGTATCACTGTACATCTCTCTGCAGCCAGGCAGCCAAACAACACAGCAGTGATTCCCTGTCATTGTTCAATGCTGGCGTCCCATGCGTCCTCACAGCATGCTGGGACACAGGTGAAATCCGTCATAAGGTTGCTTATTTTGGCTGAGAAATTCCCTAGACAGATCATCTGCTGTTCTTAGGAAGAAATTAAAAATTTGATGGCAAAAAAACCTCAAGAGGCAAATACCCCATCAATATTCCTACTCAATATTCCTTTGATATTCTTAGCCTGCTTTGCTAAATATAAAAGTCTAATGTGTCTGTGTTGCTTTATGTCATTTTGCCTCTCCTTCCTCCAGCCTCAATCAAATTTGGCAGTGGGGAAGAAGTCCCAAATGCATGCAGATCTTGAACAAAATGCCGAGTACAGGCACCACCTTGGTCTCGGGGACAGGCAGGCAGAACTCAGCCCTTGCCACTGCCAAGGGGCAGTTACCCCTTGCTCAGCCAGACAGGGTAAGCAAGACCAGGAAAAAGCTGGAAGATTTGTCAGGGGCATTTGTGGACACAAATTCATGGGAGACAAAACTTCATGAGTTTCACTGCTGAGAAAGAAACCATTTTAAGCAATTACAAGGTTCAGTGGTAAATGGTAACAGCACCAGTGAGAGATTTCTGCAACAGGGCTCGGCTCACGTGCCGTACTTCAACCCCTGTGAAGCGTTCGTGTGATTACAAGGAGAAGAATATGAGAGCAAGAAGGCACAATCAAATGGATTAGAATCTGTCTAACAGGAAGGTCTCAAAATGCAGCTGTAACCACTGTGTCCTAGACCTGTCATCTTTCTTTTGTGGACCCTGCAACTACTTGGTTTGGGCCCTACATTATTTAATGGCTACGTTATAGACACTAGGGCAGGCAAATGCTGCAATGAGCTTCCTGGCTCCCTTCCAGCTCCCAAACTGGGCTCTCTTCCCATGAAAGTGGGGTGTGGCAAGAGGATGGAGTACATCCAGACCTCCTCCCGACTCAATATTGACTCGGCTGAAGTGTACACACACCCAGAACCAGGAAACTCCTACAGTGGAGACAGAAGCAGTTGTTTATCTGGAAGAAAATATAAAATCATTACCAATCAAGTCTGTAGGTGACACCCAACAGTAGCAGGAAGGGGTATTATAAAAATAAAAAGGCCATTGCAAGCAACAATACCGTCTAAGGACTTGCCCTTTTCAAGAGGGCTAAGTGTACAGCCACACATACACAGGTGAAGGATGGGAATGCCATCCCAAGAAGGAGCAGATCTTGGGAGCCGTGCTGGGAAACCAGCTGCATGTGGGCTGGTGTAATCCCTGGATGGCTCACGGAGGCGTGTCTGCCAGGAGGGCTGCTGGCACGGGTATGATCACCACTGATTGCTCTGTCCCCTTCTGCCCCGATCTAAATGGTGAAAAACTGGAGTGTTCACAGGGAACCACGACAGCAGCAATTACAGGATTAATAAAGATGGACCCGAGGGGGAGCTCTGCAAGTCTGTGCAGCAGGAGAGTTAAATGCTCGGTTGATCAGCCTGTACACAGCTACGTGGGGACAGAAATCTGGTTTTCAGGGCATTTCTCCATCAAGCAGAGAGATACAGCAACATCCAGAAACTGAAAGCAGAAACTAGACAAGTTAAAAAAGGTATTTTGATTTCTAGTCTGTCAGGTAGCTTTTGATGGAAACAATTTGCTAGCTCTTATTTTACTCTTTCTCGCAGCCCGTTTTAAAATGAAAATCCAATGTTTTCCTAAGGTGTGGGTATGCTGCAGTTAAATTCTTTCAAATGAGAAAAGGCAACAAATTCACAAAAATCTTATGACCCACATAATGCAGGAAGTCAAAGCAGATGAACCTATGTCTCTTTTGTCTTTTATAATCTATTAATCTAGTTCACTTGCACAAGCAGTGGATTGTGACATGAAAACCTTCCGTATAAAGGATTCTGTGTACAAGCCAGTCTAAAACAAAGTGTTGTAAACAGTCACAATCACTGTTTGGCAGAACAGCTGCATATTTTTATTTCACTTTGCCTCTCAATCTAATTTGCTCTTGTTGCAACACTTTGCCAAAGAAATTAAATCACTTCTTATTGATAACAGACAGTGAAATAATTAGCATAAGAGTTTTCCACTCAACAATGCAGGGGAGGGATGCTGTGGGCAAGAACAAACCCCTTTGCTTCAAGAATGTGCGTAGAGTCACCACAAGCGGTTCAGAGAGAAGAAAAAGCTCTTTTTTTCTTTTTTTTTCCCCCCTCCTTTCTCCTGAAAGATCTCTTTCTTTCTCTAAAGAGTCTCATGCAGTAAAGCAGGGTCAATCTAACTCAAGTATGAAAGTCTGGTTTGACCTTTCTGGGATTTAAACACGCTGTACCAGAACATTTAGCTTTTCAGATAACGAGGTTCAGCCGTGAAACCACCCACTCCGGGAGTGCAACCGGTCTCAACTGCCTTGGTGACTTTTAAGCTACATTGAACATTACAGTCATTTAGAAACTCTAAAAAACCCCCAAAAAACCAACAAAAGTAAAATTACAAAAGTAATTTTCAGCTCAGACTTACAAAAACACTTTCCAGAAGTGCTGAGGACCCACACAATTCACTGGGTCGGCACGGCGGGCTCACTCTACCAACGCCTGCTGCCCCAGCAATTTCTGGCCCTGGTCTGCACGTACACGGCGCCAGGCACACGCTTTAGGTCCTCTCCCAGCTGGAGCAGTCCATGGATTCTACCATCGGGAACGGCCGGCCTGAACAATGATTAATTGCAGACAAAGATCGTCGTCCTGGAAAAATGCGCAGAAAGGTGCAAGTACAGACAAAGCTGTCTAAGCTCCCACAGTATTATGGTCTGGCTGAATCGCTTCAAAGCCTGCATTAGGCAGAGCCAGCTTGCTCCAGGGTTAAAGAAAGCAACGTTAAGGTTTAAATGCAGATACTACTAATACCCAAATATCTATTTAAACATAAATTTTAAAGCCCAGGAAAGTTAACAGCCAAAGCTGCCCAAATCTGCTCTTTTTGTTTTTTTTTTAAATACTGCTTTACGTGGTGATCTAACTCATTATGATGCAAGCTGCAGAAATGTTTTCATTACAGTCAAAAAAA
This sequence comes from Thinocorus orbignyianus, assembly GCA_013400375.1. NCBI lineage: Eukaryota > Metazoa > Chordata > Aves > Ciconiiformes > Thinocoridae > Thinocorus > Thinocorus orbignyianus. Next base: position 6,836 of record VXBW01005891.1, on the reverse strand, counting down.
AAAGGAAAAAAGGAAAAAAGGAAAAAAGCAAACAAAAAACACCAGCCCTGCAAAACCCAGAACAGATCCATACCGTGCTTTGATCTACATGTTGCCTCTTTCGGCCATTTCCAGTGTGAGAAATGACTTAGTCCCAAAACAAGATTCCAGCCGAATCCTGTAATTTATTAGGTGAACAGATGCAACCAAACAGCGCCGGGTGCGCGGGGAGTCTCTGCTCTGCCAGCACGCACACGCGTCACATCCCGAGTTCGCATTCAGTGTAGGAAGTTAATACATATTCATGTTTTTTTCCCGCAAGGGGCGAGGATATGTTAATTTTCTCTTGGAAGGGGCTGTTTCTTTCT
>VXBW01005888.1:1601976-1616837 GCA_013400375.1 Thinocorus orbignyianus | reverse complement strand
CAGAGAAAGATAAAAGAGCTCTGAGCAGCAAGGAGGGATGGGAGGCTCTGGCAGAATAAGAGAGAGAAAGGTATACAGTTCTACAGCACGCTGTGGAGATTGAGGAAGGTCTCAGAAGGTGTTGTGACTGTGAGGAGGGGGGCCGATGGATGAAACGAGGCTTGGGGACAACAAGGAGGAACTTGTGTGGTCATCTAAGCGGACTACAGCTGGTCTCGGGTGGGTGGGGGCTGAACACAGGAATCCTAGGTAGCGTAGAGGGACAAATGAGTGCTCTGTACCGGAAAAATGGCCACACCTAAAATGCTGCGGGATGGATGTGAAGCGCAGGGGAACTCTGGGGAGGTATTGTGACCGGTAGAAGAAATGTTCTGAGGGAACCAGAGAGACAGAAAAATGATTGGAACCGTGAGGATTAAAACCAGAGGGGACCCACACTGAGTGAATGTGTTGTTGGAGGGCCAGAGAACTAGTAGATTCATGGCTAGAGGGAAGAGAGGATGGAAGGATTGGGCTGAGTGTTGCGGAACAGGCTTGGAAAATCCTTCTGCCGAGTTATGAAGTTCAGACTGGACCCTCTTGCTTTCTAAACTCCTCGGAGAGGAGCCTAGGTGTGCCTGGATCCAGACTTAGCCTCAAACTGTAGAGTTTGGAGCTCAGGTTCTGTCACAGGGTCGATTTAATGCAGCTTGAGCTGCGTGCTTCCAAAGAGAGATGCCCTCGGTTCTTTTCCTGTGCTCGCTAAAGCCTCACAATCCGTGGCGTAAACTACTCGTGCTCCTGTTCACGCGAGTGTGTGTCTCTTGTCCAATCAAACCGTTCAACGGTTCCTCTTCAACCGGTGTCCTCTTTGACGACTGAGTTTTGGTGCGGGCACTTTTACCTTTTCACACAGTTTCATGATGCCTTTATCTGCACCTGGATCTTATCCCTAACCCTGACTGAAGAGAATAGCCGAAGGACAATGGGACATAGGAGTTTAGGACAGGGAGCTAGAAAATGGGACACTGCGAAAAAGAGAGGCGTGGGGAGCGGGAGAACTCTGTAGAAGACTGACTGTGTGAAAAACAGGGACGGAGAGAGAGAGGTGGAAGGGACCAGGACTACAAGGAGAAGGAGTCAAGACAAGTGGCAGGGAAAAAAGAAATATAGGCAAGGAGGGAAAAAAAGAAAAAGGGAGCTGGGCAGAGGAGGATGTCAAAAGAAAATTTCAAAAAGGCAACAGGTTATACAAAACATAGACAAGAACTAGCAAAAAGGGACAGGAAAATGTAAAAAGAAAGTGAAAACAGAGACAGGATGCAGGACAGACAGGGAAGAACGGGGAATTCTAGGCAGGGAGATGGCTAGAGAGAGACACAGAAAATGCTGAAAATAACAGAATCCAAGAATCATACAGATAATTGAAACATAGGCACAGAACTATAGAGACAGAGGAAGGCGATTTGAAAAGTGACAGGGTACAGGAAACACCAGTGAAAATTATGTTGGGTGAGACAGAGAGAAGGAAAGACGCCACGAAATTTTTAAGAAAAACTCTGTTATAGAAGACTGAGTTTCACAGCACTTCCGGTATGCTGGAGGATCGCGGACCATAGAGAACGATATCCGGAGGACTGAAGGGCATTTCCGCTCTGCTGGAGGACCGCGGGGCAATAGAGATCGATATCCGGAGGACTAACAGGCACTTCCGGTGTGCGGGAGGATCGCGAGACCATAGAAAACTACGTCCGGAGGACTGAAGGGCATTTCCGCTCTGCTGGAGGACCGTGTGGCAATAGAGATAGATATCCGGAGGACTAACGGGCACTTCCGGTGTGCGGGGAGATCGCGGCACCATAGAGCTCGATATCCGGAGTGCCGAAGGTGGGGGGTGTACATATATAAGTGAAATAAACAGTGAAATAAAGGCAGCGAATGTGAAAAAAAATAAGCCTAGAAAGAAAACTTAAAAGTCAACGAGTATTTGGGAAAGGAAAAAAATTAAAAATAGAGAGGGTAAGCTTTAACAGAGAAAGTGCTCTTGCTTTTTAAATTTTCTAAGGAGAGACAGGTAGTTAAAACATAAATACGGTGAAATTAAGACAGCCAACAAGGTAAAAGTCGTCCGAAAATTTTAAAAGCAGCGGGGATTAAGGAAATAAGGAGAAAATTAAAAAATGGGGTAATCAAACTAAAACAGAGACACAGAAAGAAATTCTAAAAATACTGTTGTATTCAGGTTTCTCACGGGTTCTCTGGTTTTAAGTGTTTAGGAAGCATCTCACAGCCATCTGCTCAAGGCAATGCCCTTCACCTTAGAAAGTAATTCATGCTCTTAATAAACTTGTCTTTTCCATTGATGTGGGAAACAATAGGTGCTAATTCCTTTCAGCAAACGTGGATGGAGCACGTCCAGAATCCTGAGGAAACATTTCAGAGTCAATTTGGTTTTGGTAGGATTCTGCTGAAAGTGCTAAAGGTGACCTCAAATGCAAGGGATGGACCATAAGTGCAGAATTGAAGGGACAGTAACCTCTAGCAGGGAAAAGACAAAGCAGTGGATGAGCAGGAACGTGTTTGATAGGAGTTTGCAGGACTTGACAGAGGTCATGCACCAAAGCCACAGCAGAGTTGGAATAGGAATCAAAGCTACCAATTTCTTCTACAACACCTTCGTCTTGGCACCTTCAGCCATTCATTTCAACACCCTGGTAAGGTGTGGTACGGCGCAGAAGTGGGGCTCACAGACTGAGTTTATTGCTTGTTTAACAGACTCTTTTTGCTTAGGCACATTCATTCAAAGCACACCCTTCTAATCACTGGCCATCTGATCTCAGTGTTTCTCACTGATCGTTGTCAAATGCACACGCAGCGATACTGTGGTCCTAAACTGCAGGGAGCATCTTGTTACAAAGCTTGTTGCTTTCTAAAGACACGGAATCATCGTGCTGGTAATAGCATCATCTGTCCATTTCCCGCTCCTCTCCCCACCCCCTTCTTGGCTGTTTGTATGTTTGTATTTGGTGAAAGTAATATCTCTTTGCCTTAAAGAGCGCAATGTCCCAGTTGCGACTTGTGTTACCACATTTTATATGCTCCTGCTATCACACAGCCTCACAGGTCATAATTCACTGTGAGTGCTATCACAGAACAACCTTGCTGGCCCTGTTATTGTTATTTGGTCCAGAAAGATACGTTGCTGACCTTTCCCAAGCACTATTTCTGTTGACTGCTAAAAACCTTCAGAACAAAGTTACGTGTTTCTTAGTGGTGCAAGCCAGACTCCATCTGCCTATGGGCTTTGTGAATCTGAGTGAATCTGTGAAGATAGCTCCAGGTATTGCAAAGGAGAGCCTAGCTTTCTCTGCATGTCCTCTGAGGAAGGGTAAGCTTCAGGCCCTGACTGCTGGTACTAAGTACTGCTGGTTAATCACATTCACATAGCTCCCAGTTTGCTTGTAACAGAAGGGAGAGCTCCTGTGTAGAAGATGTAATGCAGACTGCCTGCTGCTGCTCTGTGCTGCAAGGAGCTCAATAGGAATGAGGTAGCAGGGCTGGAAAAAAGGTGCTGTACATTCCACTGATTTCAGTGAAACGGTTGTCAAATGCCTGCTATTCTGTTTGGCATCACAACTCTATTGGGTGTTGCAATGCTGATTTGGAGAAAAGCTCCCGAGCTGTACCAGGCCGTACAGGAACTGCCAGTTCCACGATCCTGTAGATTATGGAAGAAAACCCCACCCTTTTAAATGTATCATGGGGGATGGGATGGTAGGAATTTCTGGAAAGATCTGATGTTGATATTCATGGGAAAGTTTAAAGCCAGAAGCATACAAAAGGTCCCCAGATTTTCTCTGATTTTAGACTGAAGAATAAGAAAATTGTATTAGTTTAATTTCGTCAGGGATGTCTTAAATACTTCTTTGCTGAGGGACATATCTTAAGGCAGTGAAAAAGAGTCAGACAGATAGGTGCACTCCCTCGGCTTCCTCATTTCACAGCTGTCGGGGCTCATGGCAAAGCAGCCAGAAGCAATGCTCAGGCCTTATGCTAGAGGACTAAATGGGAACTGTACAAAGACTGTACAAACTGTACCAAAAAAGCCCCAAACCTGTTCTTATCCAGCAGTTTATCCACCAGCACTGTAGCCAGATCGCTTCAGAAACTCGAGGCACAGTGGTGGGCATGAGGTCGCCATGGCACGTTCTCTTTCTGTCTATACAAATTCACCTTCCTGCTGCCCCTGAAAATAACTTCTTGCTTAGTTTGGTTTGTCAGTTAACCAGCTACCATTCTCAGTAGCTGGATAAAAGCCATCTGGACACTGACTGCCTCTCTATTCTAGATCATAATCTGTGAAGCGTCCAGCGTTTGTGATACAGTGACCAAAGCACTGATATGGAAATTCTGTCAGTTACCTGTGTCCTTATAGAATCAGCATGCTATATCCTGTTATATTATGCATACTCTGCACGGAATGTAGATATTTTTAGTTTAAGTAATTTCATGTGGTCTGGGATGGTTGGTACTGGTTAGGGATTAGCTCCCGCTTCTCTATGTATACTTGAATTACACTAAAGTCAAGGTCTTACAATTCATCCAAATACCACTGTCATCAATGGGAGTCAGTCCTTTACTTTGTCTGCATTTAAACAATGCAGTTAAGCAGAGGAATGGAATTCAGCGCTGGAGAAGCAGAGCTTTGGGAAGGGTCTGGACATAATTGTTGCATATGAGAGGTAAACCAAGGAATGCTAGTGTAATATCAATGTGTTTGCACTGCCGTAAGTAACAGGAAACTCAGGCTCATTCTTGTAGCAGGTTTGCATTAAGTAGATAGATGTATCGTCATCAGAAGTCTTTAGCCCTGCTTTACTTCACTGGTAATACAGTTTAAGAATTTAAGAGAGGGTAATCACCTTCAAATTTTATCTCACCATCGCCCCCCTTTTATTGTGTTGGGGTTTTTTAATTATTATTTATTCCTAGCTGTTTCTGATAAAATGCTGAAGTGGTCTTTAATGTCTGCCAGAAGGTTTTGCATATTTTCAGTGCCAAAATTTGTATGTCCAAATGATGCTCTAGTATCCTTGTTATTATAGCGGCTTGCTATAGCTGAAACATAGTCTTCCTGCATAGTTCTGACTAGTTCCATGATTGCAAATTTATAAGCAGCTGAGATAGCTTCCTTTTTAGCTCAGAATAGAGGGAGAACAGAGCTAGTGAATTAGAGCATGTTTAGCCATTTATGAGGGATCACATATGAAGCCAGGGTTGGAGGCGATGCCTCAGTGGAAACAAAATTTGACTCCATTGAGGTCAAAGCAGTTACATCAGGATTCATTCTTAGTTTCCCTGTTAACATTCCTTCTTATGTACTTATACCATGCCCCTCCCCATATTTCCCTCAACTCAGTTTCCCTGTCCTTTCTTATGACAGAGTGTTGGGACTCTGGTTTAATTTATGGATAGGTATTTTTTGTTAAAACCACCCCCCCCCCCCCCCCCAAAAAAATAACCAAACCAAAAGGTACCTAACTTGCCATTGCTGTTGGCAGAAGTTGGCTGGGAAACGTCCTAATAAGTCCAGTACTTAGTACGTGCAGTCCTCAAAATCAAGACCAAGGCCTGCACTCTGATTTTAGAGAGACAACTGTAAATCTCAAGTAACTCTGCAGGAATTGATAGAATATGTCCACATTTATGCAATTATTATAGCTGAGACTGGAATTTGTCCTGTTATCTTTTAAATTCATAGCATAGCATATGCATATTTACCTTGATTAGGAGCTTTAGGTCATTCCTTCTGTTATGTTTCATGTGAATATGCAAGGTCTGGATGCTGTCTTTGGTAGAAGTCTTTCTCCACCTTTCAGAAATCACGCTGCAAACCTTACATGGCTGCTCTTGGTAAACGTCTGACTCTGTCGCCAATTGCTCGTGCAGCCAGTGATTTAATGAACATTAACCGTGTCTCCTATGTCACACAGGACAAAATGACCCATACAGTTCTGTTGAAGAAAGAGAGCTGACTGTTCTCTTTTGGGGACTGTATCAAATGTGCGCAAGTTTGCCATAGGCTCTGAGCATGTTTTAGCACTTGTGATCTCCCTCCAAACGGAGATGCAATGAAATTGATGCGCTGTAGAACAAGAGAGGGACAGATCGTAAGAAGCTGGGAAGGATAACAAGCCACAAAACCTAGAGTGCTCAGGAAAAAGAAAACTCTAGTCAGGAAAAGAGACAAGCTGACATACTGGTCAGGCCACTATCCAAGTAGTAGGAATTTTATGTGGTACACAGGAGTGTGTTGGAGGGTTTGTGAAGGATGCTTGATGAGCCCATCGAACAGCATTATCAGAAAGGAAAGCCATTATCAAGCCTGACAAATTGTCAAAGAGCCCTAAAGAATTCCATAATGGAAGCTGGAGGAGTTATAAGGTGTTTGGGAATGCAGAGAGAGATAGCAGCGTACCTGGCGGTAGATTGCACCCAAGGCATGAGCAAGAACAGCATGCTACTGGTCTCTTGACTTTCCTGAAGCTCTCCAGATGCCTGGGAAAGGTGTTTCTTAGAATGAAAATAAAGGCAGACAGTAATTAGCTGGTTTGAGGACAAAGCACTGGCCATTTTAGCTGGAGTTTTGCCTGTCTTTTGGCAACTTCACAGGAGGAGCTCCCCAGCCATGGGCGCGTGCAGTGTTGTCCCACAGAGATGTGCTGGGAGGGTACCCGCAGAGCTGTCACCTTCCCATAGCGTTGAACAACCCTGCTCCTTTCAAATGCAAAACCCGAAGGTCAGTTACTACAACAGCAAGTTTTAATTCTCCCTCCAAAGGATTTGCTTGTGAGACCTTTGGCCTGGGTCACTCTCACAGGGCACTGGAGGCCTGTAAGATTTGCAGTTACTTCTCCCATTTGCCCACCTCTGCCCTGGTCTCAGGATTTCCTGTAGTGTCACCTCTGGCCCTCAGACCGGGTAAGCTGAGTGCTGCGGAAAATAATGGCTAATAATAAGCCAAATTGTAAGGTACTGTGCATGAAGAAGCAGGTGCTGAGGAGGAGATGTGATTAAGGAACGGGTTTTGGTGAAGTAACTGTAGATTTTTTCCACTTCTTCTGTAACAGAGCACTTTGAGACAGGTGCTAACAAAAAATGTCCCGTTGCTGAGGCCTTCCCCTGGACTGGCAGCCCTGAGTAAGCTGGAGCCAGGCCAGAGTATCAGGTTGCCTTCTGCCATGAAAAGCTAGAACTCTGATCTGGAAAGAATTGGAACTGCCCGTGGAATGCTGTCAAATACAGGATCAGATGGCGCTTTGCTGAGGAGAGGACGACTGGGCCTCAGTGTTATCCAAGATCAGTATTGAGAAAACAAAGTTTGCAGCCATGGCAGCGCCTGCTGTCTCTTAAATGCTACCCTTTACAGGGCTTGGCACCCTGAAGTGTAACAGAGAATGTTAGTCCTTCTTGTGGTGAGTGAACGGGGCCAAAGGAGTTGAAAGACCTTGCTCCTTTTACTGCCTGTGGATATGCGTGATTGCGCACATACCTGCAGGCATGTGCCTTGCACATGCAGTCTTGCTTTCAGCCATCATCATTTCAGTGCTGTGATAATTCCTGGTACCAGTCAAGGATGACGCAGAAAAGTTTCCTTTTAGTTATGTTAAATAACCGAGGACTCTTGGCACCTAGCCTGCACAAACTGATTGTTATCTTCAGCTGTTTTCAAATAAGCTTTCCAGATTAAAACTAATGACCAAAAGAAATCACTAAGAACATAACTGATTTTTAATACTTAGAATGTTTATGCTCCTTTAATTGCTAAAATCTTTCCATTTCACATGCCATCAACTGTGAAGCTTCACCTGAGCAGTGATTGCTCGCGTGCACTCAACTCATCCCATTTTAGAGTTGGCTTCTTTTATTTAAACTATCCAAAGTCTTTCTACACCTAAGGCACAACTTTAGTCTGGTTTAGTAGGCTGTGTTTTTCAAGGTCTGAAATGAGTATGACTTTAGACGAGTCTAGAAAGAACTTATTTTCAGATGAGTGTTCCCCAGCTCATGCTTCAGCTCACAAATGCTTGCGGGCACATCTATGCATGTTTGTGTGGGCAAATGGTACCAGTCACACAGGTACATCCATGCTCCTGTCGGAATCTGTAAGATGTAGAGAATATTGACCAAACCTGCTATATCGTTCTGATTATTCCGTCACACTCATGATTTAATTTAGGTTTCTTTTCCTACCTTCCAAGCTTTCCTACCTTCTCCTTCCCCCACATCCTCTGCCTGGGAACTTACTGTTAAAACTACTGGAAGAAGTTGCGCAAAAGGCATTTCTCCCGTTGTCCCTAATGACAAGACCATAGTGTGGAAAGCAGTGACTAGTGAAGCAAGAAAAAGATTTTATAAAGTAATAGAGAAAAAATGCATGGAAAGGATTGAGAAAAGCTATAGGTGAAATGAAGGGAAGAGAAAAGGCAAGCTACTGAAACAAGCAAGAAAAAACACTATTTCACTATGTCAGTGTCTCTTGGGGGGAGGAAGGATGATTACACTTAACAAAGAATGGAAAGGTCAGCTGAAACTTACCAAGCTGACAGATCATTGTGAGATTAAAGGGAGCCTATCTCCTTCCCCAGCTAGGCAGAACAACTCCACAGTCAGTGGACCACACTTCCCTACTCTTCTTAGACTGGTTTCATCCAGGAACAGCCCCACCAGCTTTGGAGTTACCCCCTCTGGTCGATGGGAGTAAACAAGACAGGCATCTATTTTCAGACGCTGGCAGGTGGGAGGTGATAGACATGATCCCAGGCTTCCCTGCAGGGGAGTAACTTCCAAAGGGTTGAATGTATAAAGTCCCTTTATAAATCAGTTTGTTCTCTACAATGCTTAATTGTCATTCCAAATGTCAAAGTCATCAACAGCAGTGTCCAGGCAGATCAGTTCACAGAACCCAATGAGCAGGGTTCTGAGCTAACATGGAGGAAGAACCTACTTCTCTCTTTAGATGATCCTAGCTTTTTTAAGAAGCCTTACAGCAAACTGAAGTCACATCCACTTCCTGTCACCTCAGTTTTGGCAGAAGAACGTAAAGGATCTTTAAGTCTTGATAGTCCCAGAGATTCAATAGCTTGCCCAATGATTGCTGGAAAGTCAGTGGCAGAGGGAAGACCAGAGCCCGGTTGCTAGTCGCTGCTCTGACTGGTTGGCTAACATGAATGAAAAGAGACTCAAGGAACTAAAGCAGTTCATAAAAAATAAAACAAACTTACAAATGACATCCAAAGGGGAACGAATCCGAAGTAAGGAAATCTGACAGCAAAGCAGTTATGTGCAGCTGTACTGCACAATTGATTTTAAGGGCTCCAGAATTCTGATTGTGGCATGCTGTATCAGCATGTGACACTGGCAAATCGCACTGAGGGCACTAGCAATACTTTTGTGTGTACATTTGCCTTCTGGTAATAATCGTGTTTTACACAGTAAATGTAAAGCCTCTAATCTTTTGCATGTGCATTGATGTGGTTCGTGCTTGCTTTGGCACTGCACATCTGTATTTCTTGTGTCACAATGAAGTAGAGCAAAACACTCAGCAGTATCTGTCATTAAGAAAAAAGCAAATCAGATGCAAGTTTGGCATCCTTGTGAGTTGGAGTTCAAGTGGACACACATGCATTACAGTAATGCAGTCATTCCCTCTACTTCCCTGATGCCATGAAGCTGCCTGCTTTTACAAGTGGTATTTTTCAGCTCTGCTTTGACATTGCCAAAGATTATAGTACGATTTAAACACACATGCTGATTCATCCGGGCTGTCTTGTTGGCAGCAACCTAGAACTTTAAAACTTGCTTTCTAACTTCATTTTCTCATTGGTTAGAGGATTAATTTTGGAATACAAATGACAGCAAGCAGGAGTGAGCCATGGAAGATGCCAGGCACTGCTTGCTGGCACAGAGAACAGTCTCCTTGTGGAAGGCCTGAGCTGTTTTCTAGGTTGCTGCTTAAACTCCGGTAGCCTGGAACCTGTCAGAGGAAGGGGAAAGAAGCAATGTAAGCTGGCAAAATGTCACATCCAAACAGCTGGACATGTATGCTGGTGGTCGATGATAGTCACCAAGATTCCAAGCCTAAACCTGTGCATGTGCCAAGAGCTGATGGGTTAAGCTGGTGGTTAGAATGGCATGCTGCCTTGTGAATGGTGCCAGCATTACAAGTACTTCTTCTATTATAGCAGTACCAAGAGCTCACAGTTATGCCAGAGGCCACTCAGTAATTCACAGGGTAAAAATAGTCCGTGGCCAAAACAGCTGACCACCATATTCGGCAAGACAGTCAATGGAAGGTGCTTTACCTCAGGGGTGTTATTAGCTGTATTCTGCATATAGGGAACTGAGATAGAGGAGGGATGAAGATGACTAGCACAGAGTGGTTGAATCTACTCAGGCTACTGCATTAAGTGGTTATGCCTGTAGTTTTTGAAGTGTCTGGCCTGGCATGAAAAATTGTGAAACTGCTGTCTTGAAAATGAATAAGAATCATTTCCCACCCTTAATCCATTGCACCTCTACGTCCAGTCTGTACAGTGGATCTTGGACTCTTTGGAAGCAAATCTTGGTAGTGGTCATTGTTAGTACAAAAGGGTGCTTTCTCTGATACATGCCAAGACTGCTTCTTGCAGGAAAAGCCTGACACAGCACCCTGTACATCAGTAGCGAATCTATTGAGTTGGCCATCAGGATTTCACCCAAGCCACCTTTACAAGGCACAGCACCTGGCAATGAGCAGAAGCTGGTTTATTGTTTCCTTTTTGTAGCCAGTTTCCCAGTACAAAGTGGAAAAGGCCAACGCCACCAGAATTGGCAGAGGACAAGGGGGTGTTAGGATGGGGTTTGGCAAAAAACAAATGAGCAACATGACCTGCTTCTTGCAGGGAAAACTGATTTCTTACCTTCTCAGAGCACTTTTAGCTAGAATGCCAGGGAGAGGACTAGCAATGCTTTTGGCATAGAAATTGCAGTCAGAACTAGGATAAACTGAGGGAGGAAGAGCGCGTATTTACTTTGTTGCAGGAATATAAACAATGTTGTTATCCCATTGCAGATCCAATGCAGACTTGCTACAAAATTGACTGCCTTGTCCCCTTACTCGCCAGTTTTAAGTGCACATCCATGCAGATCCTCAGTTTAAACATCAGAGAAACCTTTTGGTAAGGGCTGAAACACTCATGCAGTAAGCCTTTCTATGGGATTCTTCTCCAAAATAATGCCTTTTGCAGGTCACTGGAAAATGGAGAGCCAGCAGGAGCATGAGCAGATGCTTACTGGGATAAAAATTCTGACACGTTTTTCCTCTGAAACTTTCAAGTGTCCCTGTGTGCTTACCACCTGGCTGTGTTTGAAGGTCACCTGTGTGCAGAAAGACAGCAGATTCTGTGGAAATCAGTTACGTGCTGCCTCCTCTCTGAGTTTCTCCATTTGCCAGTCCTTGTCTTGCCACTGTTTGCTAAGGTGAAACATGCATGTCTGCAAAAGTCAGTCATTAATGTTGCAGAAGCAGGAGCCCTGAACTGAGTTATCTTTGAGGTCAGCCACTGTGGCAGAGTATTAAAAAATACTCTGAGGAGTTCCCTCACCACAGGGAGGCAACACAGACTGACCTGCTTGTCTGTGCAGGAGAACCAAAGAGCCTTCAGCTTTTAGCTCTAGCTAAAAGGACTTTCTTGATAAGTGGAAAAGGCCTAGTATGAGATGCAGTTAAACGTCTGTGGGCAACACTAAATTTATTCTTGCAGCCCAATTTAAGAGTAAGTGGAGTGTAGACAGGACAGATCCATGTATACTGAAACTCCAGGTGCTTGTACAACACCACACATCACACGCATGCATTCCTCATCCTACTGCCGGTTCTTCAGTGCTTCATTTTAGCTTCTGTTCTCCCTTCTTTTCTCCTTTGTTACTTTCAGCACCAAGACCCGGAGGATCCTGCTTTATTCTCTCTGCTTTTTTGGCAGTGGTGGTGGAGAGGTACAGTCTTAGTCGCTTCGCGAGCAGGATTTTGGCTGGCAGTAGTACGGAGGTTTCCAGTACCAGGACAGTCAGCCATCTGTCACAGCAAGCCCTTTAGACTCTCTTGATAGCAGAGAACAAGACCTTCAGTTACTTTACAGAATTTAAGATAAGGTTTTCAAGCCGTTGAGGAGAGGGGAAGAGAGAGAGAGAGAGAGGCAGACTCACCCTGGGAAGCAACATACCACAGGAGAGAAATGGATCCTGCTCCAGCCAGATAAAGGGTACAAGAACAAAAGATAGAAAGAGACGTGGAAAACATGAGCGCTGCCAGGGCTGGTGACAGCATTGTTCTCTGACACCTTGCTGAAAGCAGCATTCCCACAGAGAAAACATTTTCCACCCCAGCAGAATATAGCATTTGCGTCTCACCACCTTTCTGGAAGGAAAGCATCTCTTCTTTGATTTTTTTTTTTTTTTTTTTTTTTTTTTTTTTTTCCCCCAAGGCAGGGACACTTTCCTTGCTGGCATCAATCCCTGCCGCCCTGTTGGTTTCTGAAGGTTTGCCAGCGTGGTGAGAGACGTGTCTGCTGTTGGAAGTTACTGGGCCATAAAGGGTGATACAAATTTGCTAGTGACCTCACTGTTTTCATAATTAATCTCACATACATTGTAAAACTTGTTGTAAAATACAAAGAGACACAGTGTTGTAAGCATTCAGTTGTCATTGTCATGTCTGCAGTGATTTGACTCTTATAAAAAAGTGATGAAGGGCTCGCACAAAAACCCAGAATACGTGACCGTAATTGTGTATGCCTTGATAAATCCCTAGCAGTTGCTTGCTGTAGTAATACCTGATTGATGCCAATTCTGCAATGGCAGCTTTATGCTCTTACTTACAAGGTCTTTCTGAGGCTACTTGGGGAAGGAAATAAAGGCTTAGAAATAATCTTTCCTTTGGGCCCAGTAGTCTAGTTGCAGGTCCAGATCTGGAAAAGGGGTTATTTCAGTGTTTACAGAAGGTCTGATGTGGAGGTTGGTTTAAACTTCTTTCACGTTCTCTACCTTGATGAGTCTGTGTCAGGCTCATTGGTGTAAAGACTCTTCTGACCATGTTGTAAGCAGGTCAAAGATCATAAATACTAGGATTTGCCTTGTCTCCCCAAGGAATTTTTAAAGCTTTATTATGAATTTGAGGCTGGGGAGAAGTGTCTAGTTACCAGCTTCAGACACATGGGTATTCTATCCACACACCAGCTACAACGTGAAGAGTGCAGCCGCAAAGCCAGCGGGCTGTAGCTTTCCTGCCTTAAAAAGTCACACCATTTCACGTGTAGTGGCATATGGCACACTCTGGGTGTGCTATCACAGCTCAAAAAAAGCAACAGAAACCTATTACGTGGTTATACTTCGCTCCAAAGCATAAAGCAGTTCTGAGAGAAGCAGCATGTTGCAGGAGTGAAAAATGTAAATACAAAAAAGCCAGTTAGGGTGTTCTTCCACTTATAACATTCTCTGAAAAAGAAGCATGCAAGATGTCACATTTCTGTTCTTATTCTTCACTGAATAAGGAAGGAATAAATTCTTTCCTGTAGGTACCAACCTAGCTGATTATTTCTCAAGTTCAGAGCATTGCTTTCAAAACATAAAGTTCCAGGACAGAAAAGCAGCAGCACATGCTTTTATCTTTTGGGGTCTCACTGCAGGATACAGCTGACACAGACTGGCACACCGACTTATTCTGGGGACTGTTCTTTCAAAGATAGCATTGGGACCTCGTATGCCAGTGGCACTTGTGAAACAGGCTATGCCATTTACAAACTAGGGACTCTTCAGAAACTCAGAAGGTGCCATGTAAGAGATATTTATCTGCTCAGTGTACACGAATGCAGAACTTTCCACCATCTGGTCAAGGAGGAAGTGGCCTCTTCAGTATTGGAAATCTCTGAAAGTTCTGAGCATAAGGATGCTGCAGAGGTTTGTAGGATGCTACCTCCCATGAACTGAGTTGGCCTGGAAAGAATGTTAAATGTGCCTGAGGAGAAGCTTTGCTCCGTTAACACAAACTTCAGGGTGAGCCGAGCCTGTTAGCAACTGCTACTGTCATTCATTGGTCGGTCCCACCAAAGCCAATGGAAAACGATGCTGCTGTGCCAAGTTGCTCAGAGAAATGAAAGGCAGAGAAGCACGGTGGTGCTCGGTGTAGAATTTGTGTGATCTTGCATACCTGTGACAGGGGTGGAAAACTTTTACTGGCCCTGTGCAGACCATGCTTGGCACCTGTGTAAATGACTCTGCTCTTCACGTTGTGTATGACAGCATTTTTGAGACAAAACTTGTTAGTGTTGAGGTCACAGATCAATGCTTTTTGTCTGCATCACCACTTCTCTGTTGTCATACATTTCATACAGGGAATAGCCTGTTGTTCGCTGGTTGTTTAGCGCTAACACAAATGGAATTCTGGCCTGTGACTGAATTTCCCTTGTGTTATCATCATGCAAATAAGTAAACAGTATTATTAAAAGGAGGGAGGACAAATGTGTTGCTTTGGGTAGAGCAGGTTGGTTATTCCAGCACTCTTCAGACCGTGCTCACCACCGTGCTCCCCCCGGAAGAGATAAGCTGTGCTTATTTTGGCATCATCACCCCAGCAGCCCGGGAAGGACCAGATAGTGGCCCCTCCTCTCCTCACTCGGTTCCCCCTCGGCCCCNGCCCGGCCGCCCCCTCCCCGGGCGGGCTCTTCCTCCGCACGGCGCCGGCACCGGGCTCCAGGCCGCCGGGAGGCGCAAGGCGCCCTCCGAGGGGAGGAGAGGCGGCCGGGCGGCTGCCGCTGGCAGTTCCCGACCCCGCTCCCCGCTGGCCG
>VXBW01005888.1:1580872-1601964 GCA_013400375.1 Thinocorus orbignyianus | reverse complement strand
GCCTGTCCCGGCAGGTGGAGGCCCTCGGCCGGCCGGCGGGGCTGCCGCAGGAATGGGCGGAGGAGGCAGCGGGGAGCCCCCCGGCCGCGGGGCCCGGCTCCCCTGTGCAGGGCCCGGCCGGCGGCCGGTTCTCCAGCCACGCCAAGCTGGCGGTCGCTGGTCGCAGCCAAGTAAGTGCTGGCCGCGGCCGGGGGGCGGCAGGAGGGGGGGCCGAGTGGCCGCGTGCGCACGTGCTGCACAGGTGTTGCCAGGTTCGGTGCTGGCATGGAGGAGCCTTCAGGGACACGGGGCTCTTTTTTTTGCTGTTCGGGGTCGACGGGCTTTTGGGAGGCGTCCTAAGAAATTGCCTTGGCCCTTATGCCACCTGGAGATGTTTCTGATTATGGCGCTGCTTGGTCCGACTGGGATCTCAGTCAGAGTGGTAGCAACCTGTCAGTTAAGTATGGTTAAGAGTAAGAAGAAAAGCCAAGGCAGTCTCAGCTATCAATACACAAATGCATGTGAATATCTGTGTATCCTTTCTGGACTTGATTCAGGGCGATCTGTGTGCCAAGCAATGCTGTTTACCAGTTGGCAAGCACCCAAAGGAGAACGGCTCAGCATACGGGAGGCAGTAACATGTTTTCCTAAGATAGTGACCTAGCATCCTCCTGCAGTGGGACGGTTTTGCTGTGCAACCCCTGTCCTGCGCTGCTGCAGCTCATACCGAAGAGATGGGTCTCACACACACTGTTGTGGTCTCCATGACCTAAACTAGCGCACACATGTTCCTCCCAGTGATGAAACTCTTTTTTGCAGAGCCTTGTAACTTGGTGCGTGGAAATCCCAGTTAGGGGGAATCTCATCTGACACTGAGACATTTTGTGTAATACTTCTTCTGTGTGTCCAGCTCTATGGGAGGGGTAGGGAGCCCCTGTACAATCCTTGACCCTAAGAGATGGCAGCCAGACAGTATACCGTGATTCAGTCATATAAAACTGGCATATACTGGAGACTTAGATTTCACAGATGACAGCCCATTTTGTGTAATCTTGATTAAGCTAAGGGGCCTTTAAGACTATGGGAACATGAAAAGCTCGTTCGTGATCTATCCAGGCTTCGGGGGTGGAAAATAAAAGCTTGGAAATCAAATTCACTCCAAGTTAAGTTGACGGAAACGAGCAGAGGGTCTGTATAGCATTCCAGTCCATTTAATTCTTACTGACTTGAGAATGGGGGCATGGAGCTTCACACAGCTGGGCAAGTGAAAAGGTAACCTGCTGCTCCATACACTGTTCCAGCATGGTTGTGGCAACTGCTGCCTTTCCCCTCATGTGACAAAGAAAATCAGCATATTTTCAGATCGTTCCTTTTCGTTCCATGGAGCCACCACAGTTGTTTGTATTGCAAGGAACAGATTGGAGCGGAGTGACATGGAAAGGACAAGGGGGACGCCATCTCACCTGCTCCATCATCACTGACTAAATTGTAGTGCGGACATCATGCTCTGTGAAGACTTGCATTGAGGTTATGGCAATATGCAGCTTTATTCTATGTCAAAGCACAGAATGAGCCTTTGTTTGGATTGGAACCTTCCTGCTTCGCTTTGAGGATTCGGGGAAGTACTGATAGTTCTTCAGTGCCCTCCCAACAATTTTCCCCGGAAGGTTGGACAACTTCCCGAGTTAGCATAGCTGACCGAAAAGGAATTTCAGTACTGAGCTACGCATACCAAATGCATGCAGTGAAAACATGGTTTTGTGGGTAAGGTTCTGATGTGTCAGTGCTCAAATGGCTAAAGAGCAAGCCTTGGTTGCTGTGCCAAACACCCAGCTTCTCTGTAATGAAATGTTCTCTCAGTTGCTTACAACTTCTGGTTATAGGACCAAAGCACTTGTAACAGAGTACCAGAAATTACACTGTGTATGTTTTCAGATAAAAGAGTAACTGTGATAAAATTGGTGACTCTTCTAGCTTTAGTAAAGAATTCTGCAAGTATGAGATACAAGGAGTAAACAGTACTGACCTGGAAATAGCAGGAAAAGAAGATGTGCTCTCTTGCTCCTGAAAAGATTGATTGATTGATTTTCTTTTTACTGTGTGGTTGATGCAGTGTTTGTCCCAACAAAAGGCTGGTTTCTGTTGCCTTCAACAATTCTAGCAAAATACTTGGGACAAGAGTTAAGACTATCTTTTGCAGTCTTGCAGGTTGGATGCTGGAGATTCTGATCACCTTCAGTATCTGAGCCATTATTTTCTAATATTGATAGATTAATTTTCAAGGTAATTTGGTTGAAAAAAGTTAAGCCAGGGAATTCTATGCATAGTTCAGAAGTAAGAGCACAAATCTCCATTTTATTCTTTAATTCTTCTTCAGGCAATGTCTGCTATGCTGTCCTTGAAATCTGGTATACAACAGTCTAAGTGCTGATTTTGGTGTTATTTTAAGCAGCCATTAGCCACTGTGATTTGGAGGTGAGTCCTCCTGGTATTTTGAGAGCTGCTTTTGCAAAGGTGGAAAACGAGGTATGTTTGAAGAATTAATTTTAAAGCAGGATCCTAGGGCGACAGCTGCGCTACTGAGGCTGCTTTACTGTAATCTGATACTAGTTAACAAATTCTTGGCAAGATCTCAGACCATAGTTACCAGGAGTTGACTAGGATTTGTACCTGAGGTAGTGAAAGTTCTAGTATCTCAAGTAATGGATACTGACAGTCTTTGCACTCTGTAGCATCTAAGAAGACTAAATGCGTTTCAAAAAAATCTTTAAGCTGCGTTAACACTGTTGTCTGGTGTTCTCCATTGAGTTTGGATGAGTGTAAACAGATGCATGGTAAACATCAGACAAGTTTCTATTTTTTTGATTTATCTTGAATTGATCATATGGTTCCTGTATGAGAGAGATTTTTCTACCCTATAAATAAATTAGTCTGTTGTGATGAAGCTATGGAATGAATAATTAAAATCAAACTGCCGGTTTGCTCCATATTTCCTGTGTGCAAAAAGCAGAGACAAGTTATTACATGTATACACACTGCCTCTTTCCTTTTCTGGTATGTTCTGTTTTTATACTTACCTGCAGTATAGAATTTTCTTCGGTATCTACCTTCAGTTATTCTTTCTGGCTTTAAAAAACAACAGAACTTGTTTGGATTAAGTTTGTAAGAATTTTGGATTATGTTTATAAGAAAACATTACAGATTTTTTTTTCTTTATTAATTCATAACATTTTGGGCCAATATGGTAGTTAGGTATCTGTCTAGAACCAATTAAAACGTTTTTTGTGGACTTTGAGTTGGGGAATTTCAGTCTACTGCTTGTATATGCTGCTTCTTGGAAGCTACATTTTTTTAATTGAGGCAATTGTATGTCTGTGAAGCGGTGTCTTCTTTCTTTAATTCCTGCAGCCAAAAATCATGTAATTCCTTGTGATTTTTTGCAGGCCTACACACCCAGCCACACAAACCGCCATCACCACCAAAATTCTTGGCCAGCTGTTTTAGAATTATATTGACAAACATTATGAGAAAAAATTGTGCTTTTCCTGGAAAAAAATATCATTACAGAAGTTGTGGGTTATAATGCAGCTGTAAAGTTCTAGGATCATACTTACTTTATGTAATGCTTTTACAGTATGTTATCAGAATGTCATTTTTTTCTGCAGCAGACAGAAAAAACCTGCAGAGCATTAAGCATTTCATGCAATCTCAATCAATCTCTCCACTATTGCGTGGAGCCTTCTGTTTATCATCTCCTCAGTGGATGGTTAGAACTTTATCTAACAAAAGTGGAAGACCTCTCCTGGGTGCAAGGGGTCTGTGAGGACAAGTATGTGAAGATGGATTCCTGCATTGCCAGTGCCTAGTTTGCAGGTTTGGCTGTAGGGGTCAGATAATTGTCCCTTCTTTTATTGTGGTCACCAGCACACAGAGGGTCTCTCCTTGGCAGGTGTTTATCGATATTCTAACCTTTGCTGTTGTTTGAAATTTAGCTTTTGTGTCTGTTATCTGTTCTGACAGAGTGTAGACCTGGATGACCACCACAAACCTGAGTTCAGAAGAGTTTTTAGTTCTTCCATCATTGAAAATGGGCATCAGTCTTCATCAGGTAGGAACATGGCATGAAATGAAGTAGCAGTAAAATGCCTCATTCTGACAGTCATAGAGCAGCTCTCGCATGCTGGAAGCATTAGAATCCGCTGTAGTTTCAGCGTGGATGTTCTACTGTGGCACTGATACTGTTTAACTTTATTTCCTAATTAAGAGTTTAACTGTTAAACGTTATTGTTAACCATGCACTACGGTGTTTCATAAATTAGAGACTCACTATTACTGTCCCATTATCTTGGGGCACTAATGATGGTAAAGGCCTGCTGTTTTGCTTGCCATTGTAGCCTTGCATACCACAATGTTTTGCATATTACCTGTCTGCTTCCATCATCCTTCAGTGGAGGAAGGACTTGCCTTCTTCATTTTAGAGAAAACTGAGGCACGTAGTGTTTCACAAAACTATGAAAAGAACCAGAATGCTGACTCCTAACCCATGGCAGGACACCAGGGGCAGGGGCTGCACAGAGGAAGAAGAGGAGTTTACCAAATGCAGGTGCTAGTGGATTAATGATATGAAGGTGCTCTTGCTGAGATTAACGTAGGACAGGTACGATATCTGCCAGGATCACTTACACCAGAGTTGCTTCTGCAGCAGGCTATAAACGGTATAATGTTCTTGGGGAGAGCTAGGTGGAGAAATTACAATGACTATGAAATAAAGTTCTTGCATGGAAATTGGCTTGTAACTTTGTTACAAGTCTGCAAAGAAATTTGCTTCCTCTCCTTCCCTCTTTATTCACTAGGCCAGGCAAAAGTCTCCCATGAACTGGCCTCTTTTCATGCGTCGGACTCTTCCCCTGAGGCCCATGCCCCTGCGATCGCCTTGCAGATGCCCCACCTCCCTGTTACTGCAATCACCAGGGTATCGGAGAAGTTTTCAGGAGACACCATCTGTCCAACAGGAACAAATAATGCGTCTCTGGGCCTGCTGGGACAGAGCAAGAGCAAAAATGTGATGGCAGTGAAAACTTCCAACCAGTCAGGTAAAAGAGACTAAAATAATTTATTTGCTGAAGCTGTGAACCATTTCTTTACTTTAAGCAACTGATGCTACAGGGATTGTCCCATAACCTAATGGTAATTAGGAAACCTCACTTCTGTGGCTGCGTATCCAATGGTGGGGCATTCTGATTTAGAGTATTTTGGCTCCCTAGGTGGAGCTTTAGGCTGTAATGTCACATCTGCTATTTGGAGAGAGGAGTGACCAACAGCAGACTGACATGTATGCATGAGTCAGAGTGATTGCAGAGCCTTATTTATATCTCAATTGAGGGGATTTTGTGTTTGTTGGGTTTTTGTTGTTGTTGTTTGTTTGTTTGTTTTAAGTGAAATATAATTTCATTCATATTGAAGTCATTCATCTTTGAGCTGTATTTCATATACAGTTAGTGACATGGATCAGACTATGTATATCAGTCAAAAATTACACAAAGAGAGCAGATTGAATTTCCAGCAAGAGATAGGGATTATTTGCAGGTTATTGTTTCAACTTTTATCCTTTTAAAGTTAAGAATGTTGCAAAGCCTTCCTTTGTCTTTTTTTTCTGCTGTTCAGTGAAGGCCTGGAATTCGAGTATTATGAGAACAATGGGTTCATCTACCTCTGGAGGTGAGTGCTCCTGTCAGCATGTCCTCATTCAACAAAAATTGAGAGGGATTCCGTGCTGCATGTCCGGGGCATTCAGATCTGAGCATATAGCTCTGATTAGTAGATACATGGTAATATTAAAATTGTTAAGAAGACTACATGCAGATTTAGTTTCCCAGGCATCATGGAAACTTGTTCCACTGTATCAGATTCTCAGTCAGTTTAAAGCAAAGGATACTGCTAGGGTTTCAGAAAACCCATAATAAGTTATTGTCGTTTAGACAATTATTGTATCTCCCGATGACCCCTCTCCACCCAGAAAGGGGAACTGGGGAACACGAGGAAGAATGAGTAGATGTAATAGGATAAGACAAAAGAATTAATAATAATACAAGATATTGACAGTTGGAAAGTGGATGTTGAAGCACAGTCCTTTGAGCAGAATAGCAGTAAGTAGTCCCCCTCATATATGAGTGTGTCAAAGGGCAAAATACCTTAAGGATTTTTGATTTCAGTCAAAATAGAAGAGTTCTGCTCTATCCAAAAGCACTTCTGGTTGATGTCACCAAGCTGTTACTGTCTAGATAATGTACTGGCATTTCACAGTGCTCTCAAGTGTCAGTTTAGCAAAGATATAGCTCATTCAGAATAGGGATCGCACTCTTCCCTAGCTTAAAACCTCTGAGATTTGCACAAATAGGTGGCAATTGTGTGTGGTCCCAAATTTGTCACATCTGTATACTGGCCTTCACCAGGAGGTTTTATGCAAGAAGTGTAGCTGATCTGGATCCCTTCTATAAGCAGCGGGGAGAGCTCAGCATTTTCAGAGGGTGATTTAGACAGTGATCAGGTTGGATTGCTTCTAAGATACCAGTCCTTCTTATTTGGGTCTAGAATGAGCCTTCAGTAAATGAGCTCTTCTGCAACATGTTTCGGCTTTAGTGTGTCAAAACTGGGCAAGCCACTCCATTTTTCTGCGTTTACAAAGCATAGCTGGAGCCCAGAGCTGGGCTTTTAAGAGGCAAAGCCTGAATGGTAGAACCCAAGGGGTGTGAGAAGGAAGATGCAAAGTTGTTTTTAAGCCACCTTTGCAACCTTTGGAGTCTGTTCTACTTCACAACCTAGAACATTTCCTGGTGGAAATTAGGCAATTTAAATTATGCGATCAGTCACAGCAGACTTCCCAGGACTCCTTATGTCTGCCAGAATGACTGTTGCAAGCGGAGCTCTAGCACCATTTTTCCCTTTCACTGAAATGTCCATGGCAGCATGCCCTCTTCTGAGGTCACATGAGGGCCTGACATGATCCAGCCTTCCCAAAAACAGTTTTATCAAAGGCGTCCTGTCGCTGCCCTTTCTGGCACGTTTACACCGTCCTTGCTTCAGTGCAGCAATTTTGCCGAGGGATCAAACCCCTGGGGAGGATCCCTCCCCAGCTTGTTAGTGCATTGGGGAAGTTACACAGATGCCCGCAGTTTTTCACAGTGGTGAGTAAAAATCAGTGCATGGCTGTCTATCAGGGAATGGTTTGAAAATGTCTGAGGAAAGGAAATAAAACAAGTTTCTGCCCTGATGCATCTTATTTTTACTGCTTTTATACAGAGAGTATCACTTCTGTCACTAAGTCTGTGTCAACTGAGAGCTGTGAGACGAGTAGTGGAACCAAAACTGGTGACAGGTATGCATTTTTCTTGACATTTTGTTAGGCTGTTGGGGTTGGTATAGTCTCAAGGGACAGAGTTCTGCTAGTTTGGAGAACAGGCAAGTCCCAGATGCTGTATTTTAAGCCTGTTAAAGGTTGTGAGCTTTCCTGAGGGCCAAGTGGAACAGAGAGGAGAAGGAATAAAAATCCTCTGCAGAGCAGTTTAAAGCAGACCTAATCGTGGATTTCAGCATTGTTACAGTGTTAGTCAGTAAATCTCTCAGTGCCAGTACTGGATTTTTGTTAGGAGGAGCAAGTTGTCAGGCCCTTGGAAAACACTTTTAAAAATACTAAGCTGTGTTGAAATTTGTACTTTGGGCTTATTTTTGGAAACCAACATATGACTGCCATCAGATATCCTTAGTTTGGCTAGCCTGGAGTTTGGTTTGTAGATAAATGAGTTGCTGAGGACTACTACACAATCTTGATTAACTCGGAGTCACGGTTGCTTAGTACAGGATTACACAGAGTCACAATTGCTACTGGCATATCCAGGCATCCTCAGCATGCAAATTACCCATCAAGCAAAATGGGAGGGCAGCCAATTGAAATCTCTTCAATTGGGCTTGCATCTGCCTTGAAAATTATCCCAAATTTTGCATTACATTTCTTCTGAGTTAGTTCCAACATCAGCACTTCAATATTTGAGTCGTGATATGCTAAGCACCCTCGAGAACTTGCTCCTCCAGCTGACCTCCATGTCTACCAGGAATTACTGTGTGACATTGGTGTCATTGTGCCCTGCCTCAGTGTCCCTGTCTCTGTTATGGGGAACATTTCCAAATGTGTGACTGACTTCATTAATGCTGACAAAATGGTTTTTGGCTCAAATAAGCACAGATTAGAATACAATCCTGTATTTCTTTCTGAATCCAATTACTAACTTGTGGTCTGCCAAGCAACACCAACATGAGCTGAAGATTCTGTGTACTATTAGTAAAAACTTCAAAAGTACTTCCTGAGTTACTCTTCAAATTTCAATTTTAAAAACCCTCCAGAAACCCCAAATCTGGAAATTAAAGGGATTTAGTGTTCCTGTCTGGCCACAACTTTTTTATTTTTTTCTTTTTTCATGAAGGTGTTTAATTGTGATTCTGCTCAGTGCTACAAAGCATTTGTGAATTGCCTAGCTATGTCTCATTTGAAAAAGTACTTTAGACTCTTCTATAATTAGGTGCTGTTTTCTGTCAATAAAACCTGTACTGTAATTGCTTTTCAGTCATTCAGGCCCTCTAGAAATGGCTGTTTTGGGAGGTTTAAAGTAGGCAACAGGTGCACCTTTATGCTGACTCCTGGCACCGCAGAGTTGCTTTTTTGTTTAACCACGTACTTTTCATGTTATGTTTCTCCAGTGCCACTGACAGTTACTGTGAGGTGGCACCTAGCACTCGCTCCTCTCCTCCCGCTGTACGTCGCCAAGTTGAAAGGAGGAGAGAACTGGTGCGGTCTCAGACGCTCCCACGGACCTCAGGAGCACAGGCCAGGAAAGCGCTTTTTGAGAAATTCGAACACGATGGTGGAAAGTATGTCACACCCCTTGTCTCCAGAATGGGCTTGTTAATGGGAACGTAATCTCTCAATTATTACCAGCAGAGGACTGCTGGGTGGGAGGACTCTCTCAATGTAGTATTTTGAGCTAAGGGATAGTATGAGGTCATGTATAGCTTCAGTGACTTCACAGACTGAGCCCTGGAAATTCACAGCTACATGTTCCTCTGGCTTTGGAGTTGGTCAGCTGAAGAAGCAGGTGCCTCTTGTCAGGAAGGAGTGCTGTAAAAGCTGCCGCCTTGGTCATTCTAAGAGACGGGGGACATAGTGACTTTCTGTTGGCATTCATTAAGGACCACGGACTGTTCTTTATGCACCATAATGGGGGTGTGATTTAAATAGAAGAGGGTTAGGATACTGGCTTTAGTGAAATGAAAATGAGCTTTTCTTGCAGAACCAACAAGTTTCAGCAATGTGTTTCTCAGATATCATCTGGACAGGGGCTGACCTGGGCAAAGTTGCATAGATGTTGCTAACAAGTAGGTGTTAAGTTTTTCTAGAATGTAATTTAATCTGGTTTCTGTTAATTTTCCAGAGGAAAAGGAGCATCCAGAGCTAAACTGAAGAGGTCGCAGAGTTTTGGGGTTGCCAGCGCTAGCAGCATTAAGCAAATTCTGTTAGACTGGTGTCGCTCAAAAACCATAGGATACAAGGTGAAGATATGCTAGCACTTCCAGCACTCTCTTTTTCAGGAGAACTTTCAAAAAAAAGCGTACTTCAAAAGCTGAACGTAAAAACATGCTAGATAATGAGTTAATTTGCTCAAGGTCGTCAAGTTTTTGGGTAATGCAAAAATCATGGTTTGCATGGGCAGCATGTCAAGACAGTCAGTGATCACATGAGTGAGATTCTGTGTGTCCACCAAAACAATGTATTAGTGTTTGTCTGAAAAGCCTGCCTTTTTGTGCTTATGGATAGAGACTTCAGTCTCATATGCTCACCCTTTTTTTCTTGTGATTTTTGCATGCTCATTATATATGGCAAGATCTGAATAACATTTTGCCAGTATGTGGAGACTATGGCACTTTTGCTACACAGCAGACCAAAATACTCTCTATTGGTATTAGACAGGTGAGTCTGTAATAAATGGTTGAGGTTGAAACACATGGTGTTAGTGAGCTAATTTCTATGAGTTACCATCAGTGTAGCTAAAAGAATTCATCAGTTGAGACTTTAATAATTTTACCTGACCTTAAACTGCAATTGCCAAAGCAGGAGAAAGGAAATTTTTTCTTCCTGGGTTTTTTCTTTCTGTGTAATGTTTTTCAACTTTATTATAAACTGTGTATTATTATTGCTGAACTCTAAATTACAGCACACACAACTAGTGAAAATTACTGTTAGTTGCTTACCGGAAAAGCTGGGGCTTGATTTTTAAATGATGGAAAAGCCACATAAGACAAATGCCCCAATATGGTCCTTTTCACTACGGCAGTTGAAATTACAAATAAGTATTAGCTCTAGGAGTGAGGTTTTGCAGTAGGCATAATTCTTCCTATATTTCTACCTATCTGTACATAAAGAGTCGTTGAATTGGGCCTTACTTAAAAGAAAAGCAAGCAAGCAAGCATAGTCTTTATCTAGTGTTACTCACTACCACACAGTGAGCTGTTCTTCAGTTATAAATAATTTGCGGGGATAAGCAGTGTCCTTGTTTTCTGCAGATACCGAGCTGATGCACTGGGGCTGCTCCAGAGTTCGCAGATGGTGACAAGACTCTTCACAGTGTTTTCAGCTGGCTGTGTATCAGGGGCCATGACTGTGTCTGCTTTGTATCTGGGCATTTCAGACAAAAGGCTTTTATTGCTGACCATACCACTTTTTCTCAGGATACAAATAATGTAGTGTATATACAAAGAGAGGAAGAAACACATAAAGCCTTTGCTGGGTTGCTTTGGTTTGTTGGAGAGAAGGACAGAAAACTGCAGGGAGCAAAATCATCTGCTCTTCCCTGTTCCCCTGGGCTGCATTAACATGTGTGGTTTTTTTCATCATGACAGCACATTGATCTCCAGAAC
Source organism: Thinocorus orbignyianus (assembly GCA_013400375.1). Lineage (NCBI taxonomy): Eukaryota > Metazoa > Chordata > Aves > Ciconiiformes > Thinocoridae > Thinocorus > Thinocorus orbignyianus. The sequence goes on along the minus strand of VXBW01005888.1, from coordinate 1,591,020 downwards.
TTCTCATCAAGCTGGAATGATGGGATGGCATTCTGTGCTCTTGTGCATTCTTTCTTCCCTGAAGCTTTTGATTATAATAAACTTGACCCAGCTAATCGCAAGGAGAACTTTGAGCTGGCCTTCACCACGGCTGAGTGAGTATCACATTAGATCTCCATGAAGTGCTTCCAGTTCAAGCCTAATGTGGCTGGGGAGCAGTGAAGGGTTTAATGGTACTTCCTGTAGATCCTATGCCGCTATTGTGATCATGCCAAAAAAGATAATAAAGCTCTGCATATAGAGTGCATAGAACAGGAGACTCAGCAGTCTAAAATCAGAGTTGGCTTTGGCAGGCGTAGGGTAATTCACTGAACTCCTGTGTTCAGCTCATTCACAGTCTTCAGGCAGTACCTGAATTTGGCTTTCTCCCCTCTGTGATTCTCACCAGCCTTAGCACCGGCACACTAAACTCGAGGAATCACCCTTGTGAGTTCTGCTTGGATTGAAAAGGGAAAATACCCTGCTTCTCTCTGTGTGTTCTTTGGGGCTTTTTTATTATTTTGTTGTTGAAGTAATGAATGATTCATAATGAATTTGCCAATACCAATCATAAAAAAAGAAGAAATTTGAGTTCATAGAGCACAAAGCATCCAATGTTTACTGACAGTCCATAGCAACTGGACATATAGCTTGATGTTTCTATGTTCTATGTTGCTGATAACCCTCAGGATCTCTGAAATGCCTCAGTGATGCTCAAATCAGAGCAGCAACTGAAGCAAATGAGTTTTGGAAGTAGTTACAGGCCTTAGATTTAACTTTTGAATTGCTGTACCTGTTTTATTATTACTACAGGAAAATGGCTCACTGTGATCGTCTGATAGAAGTGGATGACATGATGATGATGGGTCACAAGCCAGATCCCATGTGTGTCTTCACCTACGTCCAGTCTCTATACAATCATCTACGATGCTTTGAATAGAACCACCAGTACCTTTCCAGCCAAAAGGGTCAAGTACAGTATGCTGATGGGAAGAGCAAAATTTTGCAAATGGAACGTAGTGTTATATCTTGTTTTTTACTGTCCCTTTGCTTACATTCAGCTGCGTGACCGGCTGACTGAAGTGTTGCAGAGCAGTGTCCTGAAGTGTTGATCACATCAGCATGTCAGTAATACAGAAATATGTTTGAAAAAGACAAAAACAAAACAAAACAACAACAACAACAAAAACCACACACAAAAATAACCCCAAACATAGGGAAAGGCAAATCCTGTCATTTTGGTGCTGGTAGTAGGTTGGATTTTGAATATTCTTGTGTTTAAAGATCACAGGAAGCTAATTTGCTGCTCTTATCTGTTAGGCAGGGGACATGGTTTTATGCAGTGGCAGGTAACTGCTATGAATTTGTTTCTTCTAACAATGTAGGTAAAACTCCAGAAGACGGCATCTTCAGTCTCACTTCCTTGCTCCTCTGGTGAGCATAGCACCAAACAAATAGCAGATGAGCAAGGAAAATTCCATTTTGCAAATAATAGCCTAGTCTACTCAACCACTAGGGCAGTCCTCCACGCCTGTCCCCTGCTCCAGCATACACGTATGCACATCCAACAGACATTGCTCTGTTTTCTTGGAGCAGGAGGAGGACGTCACCTCTTACCTGATGACTGGGGCGACAGAACTACCATGTTACACAACAGCATTTCTCCGTAATGCTCACATCTGAAGAGATTTGCTTAGAGACTTGCCAAAGCCTCTTCTGGCTGTCTTGGATCAATTCCTTGATCCCGAAGAACAGCAGCAGGTGGGGCTGTTCCGTGTATGAGACTGTGTGTTTGCATGGTTTAGGATTACAGGAAAGGAGGGAGTGAGCAAGGTACAAAATCCTTGAACAGTTGTAATAGATGCAGGACTCCAGCATGCTTTGACCTGGATTGGGGGGAGAGTAGCTTTCTGGTGGAGACAGGAGTGAAGCCTTTATGACATTGCTCAGTCTTCACACAGACTCCAAGGTGGACAGACAACATGCCAAAAAAATGTGAAAATTGTGGGAGTTTTGAAGTGCCTTGGACTAGTTTCTGTTTTCAGTTAAATTAGTGTTAAAACCACAATACAGTGGGATTATTCCAGATTTACTGGACAAAAAGGCCATGTGTCACCCTTTCTGGTTTTCTCTTTCATAAATTGAGCGAGCTTTGTTTTCACAGTGAATGTTAAAAACAAAACCACTAAAACAGCTTGCTTAAAAAAAAAAAAAAAAGATTAAAAATTATTTATTCCCAAAGAGCAGGCTCATAGAAAGTAAAAACTGAGAGCCACAAGCCCTCTGCTTATACTAAAGAATGTTTTTTAGCTTGCATTTGTGCTTTTTGTAGATATTTATAAAGACTACTTTGGTTCTGTATTGATGACCATTTATAATAAAACCTGTGAAACATTCTTCAGATTTATTGCTTCTCTTTAGAATGACATGACAAATAAGAACATTAAATCAGTGAAAATAACCCAGAGCTTTTGCTTAGAATATTATTGCTCTAGTCATGGTGCTGTGTACTCTGAATTTCAGTTTAGGAAAGTACAGAAGTTCAGTGGCATTTGGAATAAAATTTTAGCCTTTCTAGTGAATTTTACAAAAGAAAACTCAAAAGATACAACCACTTTGCTAGCAGTCTCAGGAAAAAAAAAAAAAAATCCCAAACCCAAAATGTACAAGGGTAAAGTATAAGTTAGCTGCTGAAGGTCTGGATCACCACATTCTGTTTGAAGTATAGCTAGGTTATGACACTATGGAAACAGCTGGAAAGACTATGAATACACATAATACAAGTATCTAAAAGTTACTTGGTCAAATTAGCAGGATCCCCCTGGTATTGCTAATCTCCCAGCTCCTTTGCATTTGTCATATGAGCACTGTAGTCTTCAGATTTTGACTTTGTCTTGAATGGCTGTAGTTCTGAGGAGTAAGTGTGCAGCTGTTGCTCCACCAAATGCACTGTAAAGATGAATACAGTGCACTTGTGTTTCAGAGAAGTGATTAGAGTGAGCACGATGAGAAATCTTTCCATAACTGGCACGCGCAATACACGTTTGCATTCTGGCAGCGGAATGCTTTTCATTGACTAGCAGAGCCAAGTTGCATCGTAGCTACAAGAGGGACAGTGCTGGCTTTATTCATCTTGTTCCTTCACAGCCCCAGGTCATGGATGATTTTCATGTGTGATATGAACGCTAAAGACACAGGTAAGTGCTTGGCCAATTTAGGCCTAGTAGCAAATAATTATATAAGGGAAGTTTTAGGCAGTAAAATTATTACCAGTTCACCAGGAGGAGTTTACATCCTTTCTATAATTCAGCTTGTCTTCACAGGTACCCACGAGCTATTTGTACAGGTTTTCTAAAATCTTCCTACTTCAGAGAGGTGATGGTAAAACACCTGGTCTAAGCTACACCAGGGAAAGGTGTAACCATACCATCTGATGTACCGCTCTTCTGTCTCCTTCATTTCTTCTGTGTGGCTCCCAATCTTTTTTGTTCCAGGAAAGAATGTAGTTGCCACAAAGATGGAGCATGCTGCTAAGACTGCTTTATGACTGACATTTTAGATTGCTAGGTACCAAACACACCTTTCATTTGCTGTCACTATCTTTACGCATTTCTGCAATAAATCGATCAACAGTTACTGTCCGAAGCTGTGGGATGAGCTCAGTTAATGTTACGAAGAATCCATTTTTGCTTCCAGAGGGATCTCCCGGGAACAGGGCACGAGCAGCAGCATCCCTGAGGACAGCAGGCCCCGCCGGGCGGCAGCGCAGCGGCTGCCGTTCCCATGGCAACCGGTTTGTTTGGCGCCGACACCCGCCCGGGCTGTACCACTGCGCCTGTCGCGGGCGGCTCCTGGCCAGGCCGGGCCGGCGGCGGCCGAGAGGTGTGCGAGGGGTTGTGGGGGGTGGGTCGGGGGTCCTGTGCTGGGCTGGGGCGAAGCCGCGCGTGTCTGGGTGCGGGGTGTCTTACGGACGCGGGAGGGGCACAGCGCAAGAGTAGGAAAACAGCTAGTCAAACTGCTGTGACTTTGCGTGTTGTGGGCACTGGTCACCCCACATTAAAGCAGAGTGCTTTGTTCTGCTTTAGCCCTTTCAAGGCTTTTCCATTTCCCCATTTATTTGCTGTATTTCCTCCTTCAGCTTTTCCTGTTTTCCAGCTCCTCTTTTTTTTTCTTTTTTTTTTTCCTAATGACCAGTACATTTCTTTTTCACAACCTAGAGTTCACCTACTTCTCCAGCCATATTCTTAAGAGGTGTTTACTTCTCCAGCCTGTAGGATACTATTTATCTTTAATGTTCATTCAATTCTTCTAATTTTTCTGTGGTTGACCATTAATAATCCTGTCCTTCCTCACCATTCTCATTTACTTTACCGTCTCTCTTCTGTCACACCCAGCCCACCTTCTGAGTTCCACTTTCAAACCCCTCTCTCTCCTCCTAGTTTCCATTCCCAAATTATTCTGTTTCTTTCCCACTGCAAACTCTCTCCCCCACACCTTAGCAAAGTCTTGGAACCTTGAGCAAGAAGTCTTTTGTTGTCATGCTGGTGTCATTTTGCAGGTAAGAGGGCCAAGAGTTTTTCTCGCCCTCATGGACCTTCTCACACTTCTGCAACCAAATACAATGCTATTCCTATTTTCAGATTTCGCATTCCAAGAACTAGCCTGAGTTATATCCAGAAGCTTTCCAAAAACAATGGCCAGGCTATTGCAAGCTCCACTCAAGTTTCATCCCTCAGAATGGGATGTTGCAAACAAGATGCAGAGTGCCAGCACAGAGTCTCAGAAATCCAGGTCAGAACGCGTGACAGCTGAGAGCCGGAGGCTGCTGGATGAAATAGAAAAGACAACTCAGAAAACCCAAAGTGATGTCAACAAGAAAATAGGTAATTCCATGTATTCTGCAAGTGTCAAGAAGTGTTATTTGATCTATGTGTTTAAGATGGACTTAGAGAAGTCATTGATAGCGAATAGGAATATATGCCAATGCCATGCTCTCTGATATAAAAAAACTTGTAATATTTTTAAAAATATTTTGAGGAAGATTCTTTGCCTTACAGCAAATCAATTACTTCTCCAAAACACACAGAAAGCTATTCCAACCAAACCTCCTGACACAGAGCTGCCAGATTGTCTCCACGTACTAGTCTACACCACTTCATGCACTCCGCTGTAGAATAAGTCCGGTTTTACCCATATCAAAGATCTGACCCACAGCGCTCTGATATGTAAGATGGGCTTGTATTAATACATGTTTGCAATTTTCGTTCTGCAGAACAGAGACAGGAAGAAATAAAATTCTGGAAGCAAGAATTAGATAACAAACTTGAACAAATTTTTCATGAGACAGAGTTACTGTTAACTTTCAAGACTAGGCTGGAGAAATCTTTGGAAAGCTGTAAAGAGCCACTTGATGTTGCCCAAAAGTGTCTCCTGAACAGGTGAGAAGATTAAGAAGAAAAGCATTTAGGGAGAGAAAAAAAAAATCTAGGTAATGAACCTTTAACAAATAATAAAAAAGGCGGCAAACTAAGGACCTGCCTCTCTTTGCAGTGGAGTCACAGTCTGATAAAGGTGTTGTAACACTGGGGAACCAAGGCCACCAAGGAAAAAATCTGCATGTAGCAAGGAAAAGCTTTCCATTTGGAAAGATGGACTTCATCATCTTCTATTTGCTGCAAGCATCGTGTCAATGTGGCTGATGGCTTTTCCTCCTTTTGTTTAGGCAGAGGCGAGCTGGGATTGACTTGGTGCACGATGAAGTGGAACAGGAACTGATGAAGGAAGTTGAAGTCCTCCAGGGGGTTATTGCTTTGCTTGAACGTACATTGGAACAAACCAATGAGCAAATCAGGTGCAGAGGCAAAGAGTGTAACTGAACACCGATTAGATGAAAAGTAGGACAGCCATAATCCTGAGTTGTGGGGTCAGGCTGTGCACAGGTCCAAAGTTACCCTCACTGTTAAACAGTTATAGGAGGTCAGTCCTAATTCATACCATTTGATCAGTAATGGAGGGAAGTTCCGCTCTTTAGGATTCAAAGTAGTCGCACATGATTCCTGGTCTTTAAATGATCCAGTCCCGTGTCTTTAATTTAACCAGGAATTGTGCCATCAGCTTATATGGAAGAAGCTTCATGCTCTAGATTTTAGGACTTTGCAACTGACAGTTCATACATGAAGAGTTCCACAACAGCATTTGTATTACGTAATGCACATACACGTGCACATTAGAGACACCTGTGAGTGCCTACACTTTGGCTCAGAGTCGGGTTGTTTCTCCTCCTAGACTAAACCGTTCAGCAAAATACAACCTGGAAATGGACCTGAAGGACAAGTTCACAGCTTTGATGATTGATGATTACTGTGCTAGCTTAACAAACAACACTCCTGATATCAGACATGCTGATCATACAGTGCAAATAGAAGGAAAGTAAGTGGTTATTTACTTCAATGAATATGATAATTATAGAGCTAGTATAAGCTGTTCCAGTAATAGCAAGATTGAAGTAATTTTGTATAAAACAGTCTATATCTGTCCATCATCTGTCTGGTGTAGATTGTCTTTTATACATGTGTCCATCACTTTAGTATCTGTGTAATAAGTCTGTGAAATAAGCCACAATAATCACGTTCCTGGTGAACTGCAGTTTATGAAAAGTTTTTGAGGTTCACAGTTAGCTAAAGAAAAATGTCACATGTTTAAACACAAAGTAGATTTAGCAATCTAACTTCCTCTCCTCTCTCAGGGTGCCCCAGTGGGGAGAGTGTTCGGCTGGGATGTGAGGTGTGGAGTCAGTGTCTGGCTCAGTCAGAAAAGGAGAAATATACTGAGAAGGCAGTGTGTGTGAGTGTCCCAAGGAAACTACTGGCTCTGTGAGAAGTGACAAACTGGAAGCACAGAGAGACTGGCAGGTCTTGCTGCCGACATGTGAGCATCAGCGACAGGCTGCATAATGCCGACCGCACCCACAACCATGTTGGCTGCTACTTGCAAATAACAACTAGTGCTCTATACACCCACCCAGTGAAACAAGGAGCCCCGTGAGGAACTTTCCAAAGACCTGCTGCAAGCCCCTGGTGCAGTGTGACCCTGTCCAGGATGCAGATGGGGGGTGGCTTCCCAGCTATTGCTCCAGCCAGGTTCTGCACAGACTGTCTTACAGGGTGTGTGTGAGAGACCAAGTGAATATTTAGTGTGAATAGTTACCTGCTATTAATAGTAACAGCTGAATTACAGTAGTAATAACAGCTCAATTAATAAAAGGTGATCTAAGAGATACTGGTTATTATCTGTGTTTCCCCCACAACTAAACTCTTTATCAGAGAAAGTTGCTCTGTGACTTCAACAAATTTGTTTCCATCCAACCCTTGTACACTTCCTTCTGAAATGTTTCCAAGAGAGAGTCTTAATTTTGTATTTGTAGAATTCCCAGCACAGCTGGGATGTGCAGTTAATAATACTGCTTTGGCCTTGGTTTTGTGGAGCAGTTATAGATTTATGAAGTCACAGAGGACCTCATGCTGCCAGCTGATGACCTTTTATTTGGATCTTTTTCAGTTTTGTTAGCCCTGAAGACTGGACAGATTTCTCAAATGTAAACGTTGAAAAGGCTGAAAAGCAGAGGAACAATTCTCTGGCACTGAGAACACTGATCGATGGCATCCTGTCACAGACGGCAAGTGACATGCACCAGCAGTGTGAGGCAGTGAACGTGGCCTTTAGGAACAGGGTGAAGGAAGTCAGAGATGCCAAGCGCCAGCTGGAGGGTCTCCTTGTGATGGTGAGTGGTAGAGGACAGTGAACAGTGGACTTGGATTATCTACCTATTTTTGCAACCCAGTGCTTTGAACTACTTTGCTTTAAGAATTTTACCTTTGCAGTACTAGCAACGCCTGCCACATTTTCCTCTTTCTTCCTCCCAAAAAGTGATCATAGACTTTATTTTCTCAGCTCTGTGTGCACCACTACAGAGGTGAATTTCTGGAATCACTGTGTTGCTTTAGACATCAGTAAAGTCAGGATTTCCCTTGTGACTTAATTACGTGCAGCGCCTATATAATTTTCATGACTGTGATATAAGAGCCTAGTAACTTTAAAAATCAGGGTCAATGTGCTCAAAATCCGACACATGAAAATAAAATGTTAATGTTAAAAATCAATTGCTGAGTGTAAATCTCCAGTTTCACCAGAACAATGTCACCTGTTTTGCAAGGAAGGAATCATAATCCTGTCTGACCTTTGTAAAATATTTTTTTTATGAAACCACACCTTGACATAATGAGTATTACTGTGACGGTTGTTACTATAACTATTAAAGAAGATTTTGATGCTTTCACCCATTGTAACAGACAGTGTGCAACACTTCCCCTTCTGTTGGATTTCTTAAGGTGATGGATGAGACTGCCTCACAGGAGAAGAACATTGAAGCCTTAAAGAAAGCAATTGCTGATAAAGAAGGACATGTTAAAGTGGCTCAAACTCGCTTGGAAGCAAGAAACCATCGCCCCAATGTGGAATTGTGTTACGACACAGTGCAATACAGGCTAACTAGTGAAGTCCAACAGATTACAAAAAATATTGAGAGGCAAGTGGAAAGGAGGAAAGAGTGGTAAATCTGCAGTATAGATTACTGGTTAATTTAATGACTCAGAGTCATTCAATTGGGTCCCAGCTATTCCCCCTGAAAGGTTGGGGACTGCTTTTCTCTTAAGGGGAAGCAGCTTGGATACTGTCTCTCTGTGAATCCCCTTACCTCTTTTTTTTTCACTCAGAATTCTTATCCCATATGAAAAAAAAAAAAACAAAACAAACCACCTATCCATGTATTTTCAACTAATGATTGCCTGTATTTTTCCCCTTAGATTAAAGGACACACTGGCACAGGCTGAGACAGAGCTGAAAGGCCTGAGTCGCCGACAGCTTTCCTTGGAGGAGGAGATCCGAGTGAAGGAGAATACACTGTACATTGATGAGGTGCTCTGCATGCAAATGAGAGAATCTGTTCACATTAACAACTTCTGAAGCCATCCTACCGGGAGATCGTGTGTGCTCCAAAGACCCAGCTCCTGCTGAAATTTTACTGAAAAACCTCCAGATTTATTGGTTTGGCTCAATGCTGTCCTGGTTCTAGTTGTGCAAGGTAATTAAAACAGACTTGGTACTTACAACTATCTGTTTGCTTCACAGCTATCCACACTCTATAATGCCTGATGAGATCTCCCATTTGGCAATAAAATTCCAGAAGAAATGTCCTTTCTTCTACGTGATTTATGTCACGTGCAAGCAATGATTACCTTTTGCCATTGAAATAAGTAAATGTAAATGTAAGATGTAAAAGTACATCATTTAGACCCGTAATGCATAGAAATATGTCTATTAATAAAGGATATTTATTGAGCTATACTCACCCATATTATAGTGTGTGAGTACAAACACCATAATGGAGAACATATGTTTGTAAGAAGCCAGTAATAGGAGTTGAGGTATCCTGCAGTGTTACTGCATTGACTTTCCCCGTGGCTCTGATCCAAGTGTCAGCTCCAGAGGTGTCTCCAGCCTGGAGACTCCAGCCTGGAGTTTAACTTGGCTGGGAGAAACCAAACCAAACCTTGGGCAAAAAACCCAGAAGCTGCTACAGCTTTTTTCAGGTAGAAATGTTTTAAAGATAAAACCATTGCATGTCTTGTTTCCTTTAGGGTATGATAAAAAAACACCTAGCCCAACCCAAAAGAAACCCAACCCCACGCCAAACCAAATTCTTTGCACTTGGTCTTTCTTTGCTGCTGGATTTGCTATGGAGGACCAGATGGTTCCCAGTGCAACACCGTTCAGTTACACGAGCTGTCAACAAAACCACTTTTAAGGCACTGGCTCACAATCACCAGAAAAGGAGTGGTGGTTTAGGTGCCCAAAGGCTGAGGCCTCCTGCAACTCATGCTGAGGTGGGGCTCTAGGCCACAGCTCCGCACAGGCGTCGACCCCGCGGTAGAAGGCAGCAGTGCTGCCCTGCTCCGGCGCAGCCACCATCGGAGACCCCTCGAAGCAGCGGGAAGTGGCGGGACCCCGCAGGGTTGACACGGCCGCCGCTCCGGTCCCACCGGAGCGCCGCAACTGACACGCAGGCGCCGAGA